>JABWTJ010000355.1:1104978-1410976 GCA_016801875.1 Solanum sitiens | reverse complement strand
GAGTCAATATCTCCATTATTGCTGAAAGATTGAGATTGTTAGTGGCTGCCTTATGAATATTGTTGTTCAGGGCTGTTTGGGTATCTCTGGAAATGATGTTTGAAGTTGTATTAATGTGTAGAGGAAGGGTGTGGTGGTTCACCATTTATGTAAGGGTTGTATGGGCCTAATTTCCATCAAATATTTTTAGCTACTGTTTTGGAGAACCTTATTGTGATTAGCTGCTGATGTTAGCTTAATCATGACTTATGTTGTAGATTAGCACCCATTAAGGAAGGCTGAATCGTGATAGTGGTATTGGTCATAAATATAAGGTATGTAAGGCTATTCGATTCTATATCCTTTTGGCATGAAATCTGCCCACCTGCAATTAATATCACTTGAAGTGATCTCACATAAGTTCTATTTCTAGCAAAAAAACCCATGGTGCAGGTACTCTCTCCAATAGCTAACATATTTCTTTCAATTTCTAAGTACATGGAACTACTTCATTATATGTTCACTTACTCTATACTTGGTACTCCCCTTGTTGCTATTATAGAAATGGTATTTGCAAAAAGAAAAGTTTGATGGAATCCTTCTCCTAAGCCAATTGAAGTCAATTGTGCCATTACGGTCTTAAAGTAAGGTGTTGATGTTTCATAGCTCCTTATGTCATTGTTACTGCCTCAAAGTATTGTTTTCATGTATTCCACTACTGTTCCGTAATTTCATGTCTCCAGATGATTATGACCACCAAATCAACATCTCAAAGTGTTACAATTATCCAAAATAACATCTCAAAAGAGTTATGAACTGATTAACAATAATCTCAAAGATTAAAGAATCTAAGTGAAGAAATCTATTTAATTAAGGGTGGCAGCTCAGGGGCGAAAGCCTAGCATGGGCCGATCCCTATTGTATAGAAGGGTGGCAGCTCAGGGGCGAAGCCTAGCATGGGCCGATCCCAAGTTGTGTAATTATGAGGACCGCATCCCAGGGGTTAATACGCCTAGCATGGGTCATCCTCTTCTACCACTGATCAGCTGGTCACTTGTATCACATGCCCAACAAAGATTATAACATACAAAGAAGGTAAAGAAAAGAATCTAGCTTACTTGATTCCACAAGAGTAAGCAAAGGTGGTCTTCTCTCCTAATCTATGCACTCATATGTTGCTACTTGATTTCATTTGTGCCTTGTATTACATATACTTTTTGCCTTACATATTCAGTACATTTTTCGTACTAACGTCCCGTATTGGGGACGCTGCATTTCATGCTGCAGGCTCAGGTACTCCAGCTAGTAGACCTCCTCAGTAGGAGCACTCGAAATTCTGCTACTTTTGGTGAGCTCCAAGTTGATTCGGAGCTTTATTAAGTCCTTGGTAAATTCGTTTGGTATTGTATCGTAGTTAAGGGTAAGGCGGGGTCTGTCCCGACCTACTCTAGTCTTCTATCTTTTAGAGGCTTTGTAGACGTATGTACATGGTTCAGTTGTGTCTTAAGGAGTTGTGGCCTAAACGGCCAAGGCTTGTATATAACTTTTGGATCTACTTACGTTGGTTTGTATCGCTGCATCCAAAGTTAACTTGTCTCAATTGTTATAGTATATGCTCAGTAAGAACAGGTTGTAGGTTGGTTCTCTAGGGCCTTTAGGGCATCGGGTGCCTGTCCGTCTTAATGGGTTTTGAGGCGTGACATCCACCTTGACTTCTCTTCTCTCTCGGGGAAAGTACTTGCCAAGAAAAGCTTCCTTAAACTCTTCCCACTCAATGGGACCCGAATCTTCCGGCCTATTGTCCTTCCATTGAGTGTACCAAATTTGAGAAACATCTCTCAATTGATAAGAAGCCAACTCTGCCTTCCCCCTAGATGTAAACCCCATAGCACTCAAAACTTTGTACACACCATCAAGAAATTCTTGGGGATCCTCATTCACCTTAGAGCCAACAAAGATAGGAGGATTCATCCTCACAAAGTCTCTCAACCTAGAAGTCATAGTGCTCTCCACAACCCTAGGCACCATACTCAAATTGATTTGAGTAGTTACGGCTTGAGCTAAAGCCATCAAAGCCTCTCCAATCACCCTATTAGACAACTCCGGTACCTCATCACCTCCATCCACATTAGGAACATGATCACCTTGGGGAGGCACTTGATCATCTTGAGCACCTTGAACACCTTGCCCACCTTGAGCACCTTGAGGAACTTGCTCAACTTGGGAAAGAACTTCCTCATTACCCCTCTCTTCTTCCAACCTTCTAGCGGCCATCCTTCTAGTATTCATCTCCTAGCAAACACAAGGAAACTCATAAGAAGGATAATCATAAGATTTACTCTACCGCACGATATAGGAGTAGAAAAGAAGGGAAACTCTATCGTCCTATAGCCTCTCGCCCATAGATGTGTCGCGACTCATACCGATGGTAAAGACACTACTAGACGTGACTTGATGAGACTTTTTGATACCTCATACTACTTTCACCAACCTATGCTCTGATACCAACTTTGTCACAACCCGAAACCATACCCTAGAAGATAGGGTGCAATCTCGGATTGCAATCGCTGTCGTCAAACTCTAAGAGTTCTAAGACAAGCCTCATTCATATCATTCATTGCATATACATAGTGAAAAGTAGTGCGGAATTAAAACTTTTCACAAAAACATAATATAGTCTTTAGAAACAACCTCTTTCATATAAAAGTAATAGAAATGCTAAGTCTCAATCTCATCATCTTAAGATACAAGAATACTTTTGGGACATCACCCATACTTCAATACTAAAATAGAAATACTAGTCTATTACAATACTTCAATAAGAAACATAAAACGACATATGTATATGCCCTCGAGTCGAATGATGACATACTTCAACTCTTCTACTCGGATGATCCTTCTAAGCCCAAATCTTCTTCTCCAAAAGCTCCTTACCTACCAAGGACTATAGATAGAAAATAAAGCATGGATTTAGTACAACCACATGTACTAAGTATGGCTATATATAATCATGAAAACGGACTTTATTGGAAATATGCATCTTTTCATTTAGAAATCTTAGTTTAAACATAAGAACATCATTTAGCAATTAAGAAACACATAAGATAACATTTAATCAAAGATAGCATTTAAAAGGCTCACTTTACAGTGAAGTCCCTTCACTGTTACAGTGAAGTCCAAATCTTTCTTTTTAACATCTCCTAGCATGTAATTCCCTCACTTAAAGTCATCCTAAGATTCACTTAAGTCACACAAAGAGAGACCGCCCATACACCCTCTCTAGATGTGTGTAAATGACCCTTAAGATTACCTACGATGAGTCACATACATACTTAGAAAACAATCATAAACATCAATGTAAGATTTTTCTACCAAAGGTCAATTCCAAGGTTCACTTGAATAAATGTGGAGCGACCGCCCATACAATCTCTATCACACACACACAAGAGATCCTATAGACTACCTCAAATAGAATCATTCTCACTAAACACACCTACACTTAAAATTAGAAGACATTCTCTTTCCAAAGCCTATCAAAAGACCTACTTAAGTAAATCGAGAAGATAAAGTCCATAGTACAATGACCTCTCCAAGATTACCTAAATAGTCCTTAAGACTTCCTAAGGTTTAGATCATGTCAACAAGATTAACCAACTTCCCTAACAAGAGTCATCCTCAAGACTTCCAAAGATAAGACATGAAGAGACCATCCTTTCATGCCCTCCTCATACTTTAGCTAAGGAATCCTTAAGTCACTTTAGATTAGGTACTCAACCATTTACATAGTTACTAACATAGGTCATTAGTTCATTAGTTCATTAAGACTCATACATCACCTAAGACACTCACATAATGGATCACATAATGGTCTTTGGACAAGACCTAGGAACTCCACATAACACCTTCAAAGTAATAGTGCAATGTCTAGTCCCATACCACCACCTAAACCTCATAAACTTATCTAATGCTAATAGGTATTCCACATGATGAGAATAGGCAATAACCGACATAGACCATGGTAGCAAGACATGGAATCCGAAGTTCTATCCTACTTCGATGAGGTTGTTCTACTTGCCAATGGTAGAACTTGGACACATCCCATGTAGGCACATGGTTAAGGAATATGAAGAGCTTAATAAGCATTCAGTCTGTTCTTTAACTGAATCCACTTAACCCTACTCATACTCACTCAGTGCTAGCCTTCGTTCTCATAGATTAGTTCACATTAAGGTTCATATAAATAGGTCCTTATCTAGTTCATGACCCCCTTTACATTCACCCTACCAAAGCAAGTTCCACTAGGGCATATCTCACTTTAGCGACAAGAAGCTCATAGAGATTTTCCTAAGGTATGATAGGATGCCATTCCATCCAACCATCCCTAAGTCCATCACTCATAACATGAAGGATACCATTACGGCTAACTACTTCACAATTCATAACCTTGCCACTAGGTTCAAGGTTCCACATAACTTTGACCTTCTTATCATTAAGGTCCCACTTATATTATTATTCAAGACTAAGAGTTATAACACCCTATTTCAAGACATCACATATCCATAATCATATGTACATCAAGCAAGGGATACAAGTCAACCAAGACAAGACATCACATACTTCACTTTTAACACATAATACAAGTCATTCTAGAAACACTTCTTAAACAACTTAACATCTTCAAGTCATCCTATATATCATCATAACATCATAAATATACTCCACATAGACTCATAAAGTCAAGTAGGAATAACCAAGACTTAACCTAACACTACATTCATAATATCAAGTCAAAGTCTAACATGATCACTTAAGGCAACATAACTAGAAGAATACATACATGACTATATAACTTCACATGTAGATAAGTAATGACATACTCACTTCATCAAATACACAAATAGCCACATAACTTCAAGTAATTGCCAGTAAGGCCATGCTCATAATATTGCATAAAGTAACGCCGACAAGGCCACATCAATTGCAAGTAAAACACATAACACCGCCACCATAAGTGGACCATACCAATCACAACAGAATCTAAGTATAATTAATATCAAATTAAGGAAAACGGGGCAGCATACCTTCATACCCATATCCACACTTCAATTCAATGCCAATTCAACCAATTCAACATCACAGGGCCCTTACCCATGGCCATGAACAACAATTCAAAGCAATAACCATAAAACTCAATGAATCTACATCTATTGAATCTAGGTTTAGCAATCTAAGATAAATTATATATCAATTGAACACAATTCTTACATCAATAGAAAGCCCATAAGAAACTACACAATAATTCATCAACATTAGCTTAATATCAAGTAACCCAATAAGTAGTCAAAACTAGGGTTCATAAATTCACATGGGTTCATAGGTAATTTATGTTGAAATCATCAATACAATATAAATTAGATCATAATTCAATGTTTAGAAATCATTTATGCAAGAACCCATGGTAGAATCCCGAAATTGGACAATTCACTTTAGAAGACTTTGTAAAACACTTTGAGGATTGGGCTCCTTGATGAAATAAGTTTCAAGGATCAAAAGTCATACCTCAAGGATGATAATGCTTCACTTTGATGAAGAATTCTCCTTCAAAACGCCACACCAAGCTGATCCTTCAAGTTGGACTTCAATGGAGTCTTTGGAAATTATTCTAAGAGACTTTGGGGTTTTGATTTTAGAAGAATTAATTATTCTAAGTGTTAAACACTTATATACTCATATAAAATACCCATAAGACCCTTAATAAACTGCCTCAACTATTATTTAGACGTGGGGTGAATTTACAAGTTCACCCATAAATTGGCAGAAAATATGCGCAGGAGAACTTGGCTTGCGACGACTGCCTTGTGACGGGGCATCACGGCTGACACAGGCTGTCATGGACCTCCGTTGCAAGCTCCAGTGGCTTGACAAGGGTGTCACGCCTCAAAACCCATTAAGACGGACAGGCACCCTGTCACGCCTCAAAACCCATTAAGACGGACAGGCACCCGATGCCCTAAAGGCCCGAGAGAACCAACCTACAACCTGTTCTTACTGAGCATTTACTATAACAATTGAGACAAGTTAACTTTGGATGCAGCGATACAAACCAACGTAAGTAGATCCAAAAGTTATATACAAGACTTAGCCGTTTAGGCCACAACTCCTTAAGACACAACTGAACCATGTACATACGTCTACAAAGCCTCTAAAACATAGAAGACTAGAGTAGGTCGGGACAGACCCCGCCTTACCCTTAACTATGATACAATACCAAACGAATTTACCAAGGACTTAATAAAGCTCCGAATCAACTTGGAGCTCACCAAAAGTAGCAGAATTTCGAGTGCTCCTACTGAGGAGGTCTACTAGCTGGAGTACCTGAGCCTGCAGCATGAAATGCAGCGTCCCCAATACGGGACGTCAGTACGAAAAATGTACTGCATATGTAAGGCAAAAAGTATATGTAATACAAGGCTCAAATGAAATCAAGTAGCAACATATGGTGCATAGATTAGGAGAGAAGACCACCTTTGCTTCCTCTTGTTGGATCAAGTAAGCTACATTCTTTTCTTTTTTACCTTCTTTGTATGTTATAATCTTTGTTGGGCATGTGATACAAGTGACCAGCTGATCAGTGGTAGAAGAGGATGACCCATGCTAGGCGTATTAACCCCTGGGATGCGGTCCTCATAATTACACAACTTGGGATCGGCCCATGCTAGGCTTTCGCCCCTGAGCTGCCACCCTTCTATACCAATAGGGATCGGCCCATGCTAGGCTTTCGCCCCTAAGCTGCCACCCTTAATTAAATAGATTTCTTCACTTAGATTCTTTAATCTTTGAGATTATTGTTAATCAGTTCATAACTCTTTTGAGATGTTATTTTGGATAATCGTAACACTTTGAGATGTTGATTTGGTGGTCATAATCATCTTGGAGACATGAAATTACGGAACAGTAGTGGAATACATGAAAACAATACTTTGAGGCAGTAACAATGACATAAGGAGCTATGAAACATCAACACCTTACTTTAAGACCTTAATGGCACAATTGACTTCAATTGGCTTAGGAGAAGGATTCATCAAACTTTCTTTTGCAAATACCATTTCTATAACAGCACAAGGGGAAATTACACAAGTATAGAGTAGTGAACATATAATGAAGTAGTTCCATGTACTTAGAATGGGGAAAGAAATATTGTTAGCTATTTGGAGATAGTACGCTGCCACCATGCTTTCTTTTCTAGAAATAGAACTTATGAGAATCACTTCATTGATATTAATTGCAGGTGGCAGATTTCATGCCAAAAGGATATAGAATCGAATAGCCTTACATACCTTATATTTATGACCAATACCACTATCACGATTCAGCCTTCCTTATTGGGTGCTAATCTACAACATAAGTCATGATTAAGCTAACATCAATAGCTAATCACAATAAGGTTCTCCAAACCAGTAGCTAAAAATATTTGATGGAAATCAGGCCCATACAACCCTTACATAAATGGTGAACCACCACACCCTTCCTCCACACATTAATACAACTTCATACATCATCTTCCAAGATACTCAAACTGCCCTCAACAACAATATTCATAAGGCAGCCACTATCAATCTCAAATCTTTCAGCATAATAGGAGAATATTGACTCAAAGATTTATCATCATCCATGAATTCTTGATAAATATATACAAAATTCTCCAATCCAAACATGATCAAAGAGAGGAAAACAAATGGGTTGAAGTCTTACCTTAATTCTGGAAATTTATCCTCTAAACTTGTACTTCAAGAATTCAAACTCTCCTTCAAACTTCTTACTTGAAAATGAGACAGCACTCAAGAATCCCTAAGGTGTTTTAGGGCTACTTATTGAAGCCAAGAGAGACCAAGAAAGAAACTTAAGAAAATCTGAAATTTTGCAAGTTCAAAATGGAGAATAAGACTTGATCCTTATCCTTTGAAAAAGGAGGTGTTTTGGCCGACACTCTTGACCAATTTTGGGCCATATAATGTCAAGTAGGTGCCCCACCTGCTTGTCCTTTTAACTTGGGCCCTTTTGGACTTAATATTATTGGACCTTGGCTGTCCATTTTTTCTTTGTTCTTTTAATCAGCTTGGGACAGATTAGTGTCAGTAGGTGGTACACACTTGGGCCAATAACATGGTAAAACAAATCTTAGGAGGTCATGTACTTACTTAGTTTCACTTGGGCTTTATCCATAATGGCCAATTGGCAGATTTGGCTGTTGGGCCTTCTTTCACAATTTCTTTAATAGGTTTGGGCTTCAAATGAGCCCCTAAATATAAGCCTAAATCTGGTCAATCAAACTTGGGCCCTTTAACTATAATATAGATCAAGTAGGTGATGCAGCTACTAGCTCAATTACCACCTTACTATAATTACTTAAATACTTTCCATCGGAGTTAACTTGCAATATATAAGCTAAAACGTGCAAGGCATTACATCACCTTCCAAGCTAGTTTAAACCAACACTAATCATGTAAGAAACATGATCCCTCACCTACACTATAAGTATATGTCAAGTATAACATGAATAGAACTACCATATACAAAAATACAGGCTGTTACACACACATGCATGTATGAATGAAGTATGTTAATGGTAGTCTAAGAATAAGTGAGTCTCTTGAAAGGTATTACTCAATTGTACTCTAAACTAGACTATAGTATGAATATGATATGATTATGTGAAATGACATTCTCACATAATGTAGGTTCTATGATTAAAGGATATTCTCATCTTAGATACCTTTGAGCTATATGATGTATGAAGGAGTAAGTCCCTAAATCCTAATCTTTATGAACTAATGTTATCTAAAGACTTAATGATGTTTAAAAGGGGAGTTTAAGCTTAGCACCGAGTGAACATGACAAATGAGAGTGAGAGCTTCACGTTAGTAAGTCTGTCTTCCCATAAAGAGAACCTTCACGTTAGTAAGTCTTGGTTCCCAACCTAGATGTTGTCTCATGAGATGGAAACCTCCACGATAGAAAGTCAAGGTTTCTAGTAGCAATCTCATTGTTCTATAACTACGTGCCCCCGTAGGTTTTAGCTTAGTGGATGTACTAGAATAGCTATTTTGTATGAAAGTCCTACCTTGGCAAGTAGTACCCTCTCTTTTCGGTGTGGGAGTAGAACATCGGATTCCATGTAGCTCACATGGTCTATGTCGGTTATGGCTATGCATCCCGAAAGTTAACAAATGAACTAAGATAATAATATGAATTCTAATCAAATTCCTTGAGATGCGTACTTAGTATAGGGAGGACTATGGAGCCTACCTATGCATTGCACTAGATGACTTCAAGAAAGTATAGGGTTGGAGCCTCTTATGAAGTAAAGACTTATGTTATGTATGACTTGAATGAATGCTTGTTAAGTGACCTTGTTATGTCAAGACATGAACTAAGACTATGCATGTGAATTACATTTAAGACTTCTAAATGAGTTTACTTAGTATGTGTGGGGGTATGGGACTCCATGTCTACATTGCACAAGTAAGCTTGCAAAGGGGTGGTGAGGGTGGTTTACTTATCGTATGAACTAAGTGAGTTGACTAAGGTTGTAGTAAAGGAAAGAGTCCTTATATGATACTATGAAGTATGTGCCTTATGTCTAGTTATAAGTAAAATTGTTATGACTTATTGAGTATGATATGACTAGTCTAGGATGACTTCTTAGGAACACTTGGTATGAGTAGTATTATGTAATGCTACTTGTACATTGCACTAGTGTGACTTAGGGGTTGTCTTATATGATGGTCCTTATGTGAAGATTATGTTTTATGATGTGCTTATGACTTATGAATATATAAGTGGCTGTATTGATAAAGTCTAAGTGACAGTATGTCTAAGGTGACCTTAAGGTGATACATTATAGTAGGTACTACTTGAGGGTGGCTTAAGGAAAGATGTTAAGGTAAAATGAGAAGTAATGGGTTGTATGTAATAAGTGTGCCTCAAAGATGTGATAAGTGGCTCTATGTGTTATTATGATTAGTATCCATGTATACTTTATGTATATGAACTATATTTTGTTATTATGCCAAAGTTCATGAAGTTTACTGATAAGACATGATGCATGATTCATAACGAAATGTCCTCTTTAAATGCATGTTATTACATGGTTGTCACACTTAGTGCATTCTTGTACTAACATCATTCTTCTTCATCTTTTTACATAAGTGTAGGTGGTGATGGCTAGAGGATGTCTCCTAAGTGAAGAGCTTGGATAGATCTCCCAAGTTCAAGTAAAGGGACCCTTATGATTCAAGGGTTGCCTATGTCAAGATGTTCCTTTAAGTTGATGTAACAACTTAGACTTATATTTTATGTTGTTAAGGGTCGTGTCCCTATTCTATTCTATTGAGTTGTGTCTTCAGATGGCAAAGAGACTTATAGTCTAACTATGTATTATGAAGTATTTATATATATATATATATATATATATATATATATATATATATATATGAAGTGATGTTCTAGCATATGATGTGCTATGAAAAGTTTAAAATTTTCCGCTATTATTATGTTTATGTGATGAACGATGTCTAAGGGCTTGTATAAGACCTCCAAGAGGTCGAGTACACCATGTGACAATTTGAGGATACCATAACTTCTAGGGTATACCCTCGGGTCGTAACAGAACTTTACATATTGAAGAATCCATTCATGTTGTTTTTGATGATTCTAACAAATCTGTTGAGATAAGAATTAGCACTGATGATAAGGAAAGTGATCAACTTTCTACATTAACTCACAATGAGACAAACAGTGTTGAGAAGTCGACTACTGAAGAATCATTTGCTGATCATGTTATCGAAACAGTTCCAAATGAATGGCGAAGCGAACCAAATTATCCAAATAAATTTATCATTGGAAATCCAAATGAAGGCATGAAGACTCGATCCTCTTGACAAAATGAGACACAGGTTGCACTCATCTCCAAGTTGGAACCAAAAAAGGTAAATGATGCCCTCACAGATGAACATTGGGTCAAAGCTATGAAGGAAGAGCTGGATCAATTTGATAAAAATCAGGTCTGGACCCTAGTACCTAGACCAGAAAATAAGTCTGTCATTGGAACCAAATGAGTCTACAGGAAAAAACTGAATGAATCTGGAGAAGTAATTAGAAACAAAGATAGACTGGTGACTCAAGGTATTTAACAACAAGAAGAAGTCAACTATGATGAAACTTTTGCTCATGTTGCAAGGTTAGAATCGATTCACTTACTTTTAGCTTTTGCTGCCCACAAAGATTTCAAATTATTTCAAATGGACATAAAAAGTGCATTTTTAAATGGTTTTATCGAGGAAGAAGTTTATGTGAAGCAGCCTCCAAGTTTTGAAAATCCAAATTTTCCCTATCATGTTTTAAAACTTTTAAAAGCTTTGCATGGTCTAAAACAAGCACCACTTGCATGAAATGATCGTACAATCAATTTTTTAATAAATCATGGTTTTACTCGGGGAAAAATTGACACTACTCTTTACATTAAAAGATCTTCAGAAAATCTCATTATTCAAAACTATGTTGATGATATTATTTTTGGAAGTGCTAATATTTTTATATACAAGGAATTCTATGAGCTTATGCAAAGTGAATTTGAAATGAGTATGATTGGCGAATTAACCTTCTTTCTTGGATTACAAATTAATCAATCTATGATAGGGACTTTTTTATGTCAAACAAAGTACTTCAAAGAACTCATTGAAAAGTTCAGAATGGAAAGTCAAAGTATCTAGGCACTCCCATGAGATCTACTTGCTCTCTTGATAAAGATGAAGAAGGTAAGAACGTCGACGAAACAAAATACAGAGGTATGATGGGATCATTACTTTATCTTACTGTCAGTCGACCGGACATATAATGTTCAGCGTATGCAAGTGTGCGAGATTTCAGTCAGCCCCTAAAGAATCTCATCTGATTGCGGTAAACCGTATTATTCGTTATTTAGTAGGAACAACCCTCTTTGGACTATGGTATCCCAAAAAAAATTCTTTCTTGAAGGTTTTTCTGACGCTGATTATGCAAGTGATAAAGATGACAGGAAAAGTACAAGTGGTTCATGTCAAATTCTAGGAAAATCTCTTATTTCCTGGAATAGCAAAAGACAGAGCTCCGTCTCTCTCTCTCTACCACAGAAGTAGAATATATTGCCATCGGTCAATGTTATTCTCAGATTTTATGGATTGTTCATCAATTAAGTGACTATGATTTATCTTTTAAACCAGTTAAAATTATGTTTGCTGATTCGAACGCTATTTATCTTTCAAAAAAAATTGTGCATCATTCGCATGCTAAGCATATTGATATTAAACACAATTTTATTCAAGATCGTGTTTTAAATGGGGACATTGAGATTTTATTTATTTGTACTGATTTTCAACTGGCCGATAATTTTACAAAACCTTTTCTGAATGAAAGATTTTGCTCTCTTAGAAATTCTCTAAATATTCGTGAAAATCCTTTTATATTTTGAAATTGATTGTTTTAATTAATTACTCTTATTCTTTCCTTTTTCCTGATGCCAAAGGGGCAGATTATATTATCTATCTTACTTGTGCTACTAAATGCTGTTGCATCTTATTACTTGTTGCTAAGTGTTGTAGCTTCTTATTATCTGCTATTGCTTGCTACTGGTCCACTGTTTGAGATTTTTTTCATCTCTAGAACAAAAAGTCTCTTGTTACCACTTATACAGGGGGAGCAAAGCCTAAAACATCTTTCCACAATTCGACTGCACCTTACCACATTCAGGGGGAGCAAGACAAGGATCCATCTCACAAGTCAACTACACAGACAGGGAAGTATCACTACTATATATTGTCATCATAAGAAAAGGGGAGATTGTTAGTGCAAAAGTTTTAATTATAAACAATTTTAATCGTTTCAGGATAAGCTGATCATCAAATAGGAAAGGATCCTAAGAAGAGTCACAAAATGTGTTGCTTAAATCAAGGGAGATTACCAAGAAAAGGAAATTGAAGACCTTCAATCAAGGAAGTCAAGAGAAATCTTAATTAAGATCAGATCAAAGACAGCCCAAATTATAGCAGATTTCGAACGACTATATCTCAACTAAAGAAGGGAAGATCATAAAAGATCTCCAACGACTATTTTCAACTAAAGGAAAACAGCTAGCAGGTCTCAAGCAGATTGAGGCTAAATAAAATAAGATCAGCCTCAATCCCCTTATTCTTGGAAAGAAGGATCACATGCCTTTTTCCAAGGATCAAATCTCTTGGGTTGCTACCTCTTCATAGAAATTATTCAAGCCTCAACACTATAAATATGCTCCATCCATCAACTGACAAAATATACAAACAAGTCTGAGTCATCTCAAACGCTCCCTACTCTACTATTGATAAGCATTGTATTACTTAGTTCTACTGTGTGAACAAAAAAGAGAGAAGAGATAAACATTGTTGGTGAGGCATTGTATCAAAACAAAAGAGAGAAAAAAAACTTGAGTGTAAACTGTGAAGTCACACTCAAAACTCTGTATTCATATCAAAAGTTACTTAGTCTTGAAGAGAACACCCTTACAACCCAAGGGGACTGAACGTAAGATCTACATTGGATCTGAACCAGTATAAAATTCCCGTGTCAAGTTTACTTTCCGCATTATTTATTTCCTTTTATACTTGTTAGTAAACTGTAGTTGCCTGAGGTAGTTCCTTCAACTACTCACAAAGAAAAAAAGAAAAATTGGTAATTCACCCCCTCTTGCGCTTTCCAGTTTGACTTGATGAACACTAGAACATAGATGAGTTAGAAATAATTAATTGTCATGTAAAAAATAATTTCTTATAAAAAAATCATAAAAAGACACATATGTATTTAAGGTACATAAATCAGTAATATAGAAATATACAAATAAAATCAGGGATATAGAAATACATAAATAAATTCAACAATATACAAATACGTATAAAATTTATAATTGCAAGGTAGATAAAAATTAGATATAATAATAACATACATAAATGAAATTTTAAGAAGCATTATAAGAGTTCAAGAAACAATTATGGTAAAATTATTATTTATACATTACTTAAATACAAGAATAGTTGGAAGAAAATGGTATACATACTAAAGTTAATGTAACTCAGCAAATAATAATATAGTTGTTGGCTATGTAGCAAGAATTAATGGGAAGTGGAGGGAAAATGAAAAGAGAGGAACTTTAAAAGTTGGGAACTTGAAAAGTACTCTTATACTTTTGTGAAAAGGCATTTGTCCCTCATCGGTGGTGGAAAGAAAAATAAGAGAGTTTAAATATAGAAACACTCTTATTAATTTTTAGAAGGGTTGGAAAGAGGGACCCCTCTCGCGCCGTCGTCCTCTTCGCTCGCTTGGCTACGGCTACGACTTTGCTTTTGAAAATGATCGAGTGATTATTTTTCGGACAAAGTTTGTTTTAATTATTTTTTTTTTAATTAAATTATATTAAATGGCCAAAACGTTTTCAATTAATTAGATGATAACATAAATGTTTTCAATTATTTGGTTCAGATTAATCGAAATGTTTCAACTTTTTAGTTCATTAACCCGACCCGAATCGGATTCGCGCAACCCGTTGTGTTTAAAATCTTTCCCGTTTTTATTTAAATTTCTCACCTTTTGGAAATGACCGTTCTGAAAGGTTGCAACTTTCAGGAACAACATGACCATTTGAAAGGTTGCAAACTTTCATTAATGGTCATGTGGATTCTGAAAGGGTTGCAACCTTTCGGAACATGTTCCTCTTGCCTATAAATATCATTTATTCTTTAAATTTTTTCTGATTTCTTCTTCTTCTTCTGCACAAAGTTTCTTCATGTACTTTACTGTTATTGAGTGGTTTGTTGACACCATAATTTTGGGTATGAATACGCTGGTGATTGAGATCATTCTATCCTGGGAGGACATATTACAAATAAATCCTCGGATACTAAAGGAGAATAATTTCCTTAAATGGACACTGTGTATTCACTGGACTTGATATTTTTATGTTCATATTTTCAGATTCTGGTACATTTACATATTTTAGTTTTTCCTGAATTAATTTTTGTTCATCTATCTTAGTGGTTTATTAAACTTTGTATTTCTGCAAAGTTTAGTTGGAATAAGTAATTCTGTCTTTTAAACACAGATTGACAAAAATCTTAAGGAAATTATTATTTTATTTTAATCTGTGTTTCTGGTGGAGACAGAAACCTTCGTGGTTTTATACTTCTTTAAGTCTATAATTTTGAGTTATTGCTTACTAAGATTGTATGAATTTTTGTTTATCAGAAATGGAAAACGATAATGTTATAGGGTTTGTTACTGCACCAACCCAAACTGTTGTACCACAAGCAGAGAAACCGGGTAAATTCTCTGGTTTGAATTTCAAACGATGGCAGAAACGAGTATTTTTCTGGCTTACCACTCTTGGTCTGCAGAAATTTACCAGCGAAGAAACTCCAGTGCATGCTGCTGAAATGCTTGACAAAAAAAAATTCATGATTATTGAAGCAGGGGAACATGTAGACTTTCTATGTAAGGGCTACATTTTGAGCGCTTTAGAGGATGACTTATATAATGTCTATTGTGCGATGAAAAATTCAAAAGAGTTATGGGATGCACTTGAAAATAAATATAAGATAGAAGATGCATGCTTGAAAAAGTTTGTGATCTCAAAGTTTTAGACTATAAAATGGTAGATAGTACAATTGTTGGATCACAAGTGCAGGAACTTCAACTTATTTTCCATGATTTAATTGCTGAATATATGGTAGTAAATGAAGCTTTCAAGTGGCTTCAATGATCGAGAGGTTACCTCCTTCGTGGGACGACTTTAAGAATTGTCTGAAGCACAAGCATAAGGAAATGAAGCTTGAAGATCTTGTGATTCGGCTCAAGATTGAGGAAGATAATAAAACAACCAAAAAGAAGTCTCGCAAGAGATCGACAACAATTGGAGTTAATATTGTTGAAGAAGTTCCTACCAAAGACAAAAAGAGAAAGAAGTCCAACGGACAGAAGTCAGAACAGGCCAAGAAGAAACTCAAGGGAAACTGTTACAATTGTGGTAAGGCTGGTCATAAGTCTTCTGACTATCGTGCTCCAAGAAAGGACAAATACAAAGACAGAGGCAAAGGCAAAAGTCAATAAAACAACGTGGAACGGATGGAAGATGCAGATGACTTGTTTTCAATGATCTCAGAGTGTAACTTAGTTGGAAATCCCAAGGAGTGGTTTCTCGACTCAAGTGCCACTCGACATATTTGCTTTGCAACGTACACTCCTGCTGAGTACGATCAAGATTTGTTCATGGGAAACACAGAAACAACAAGGATTGCAAGAACTGGGAAAGTAGTGTTGAAAATGACATCTGGCAAGGTGTTTACTTTGAATAGTGTTCTGCATGTCCCTACTACTAGGAAGAATTTAGTTTCTGTCGCACTACTTGTTATGAACGAGTTTAAATGTGTCCTAGTTTGTGATAAAGCTGTAATAAGTAAGAATGAGATGTTCATAGGAAAGGAATACCTCAATGAGGGCCTTTTCAAACTGAATGTAATGGTTATTGAAAGTATTAATAATAATTCTACTTTTTTTTATTATTGGAGTCAAATTATTTATGACATGCCCGTTTGGGACATGTAAATTACAACGCCTTGAGAAAATTGGTTACTTTAGAAGTATTGTCTGATTTTAAATGCGATAAATTTGTGTGGAAAGTAAGTTTGTTATACATCCTTACAAGTCTGTTAGAAAGAAATTCAAAACCTTTAGACTTAATTCACACAGATATATGCAATATGAAGTCGACACCATCTCGTGGTGGAAATAAGTATTTTATAACTTTTATTGACGATTGCACTCGATTTTGTTATGTATATTTGCTTAATAGTAAGGATGAAGCAATTGATGCATTTAGGCAATACAAAAATGAAGTGAAGAACCAATTGAATCTAAAGATGAAAATGATTCGAAGTGATAGGGGTGGAGAATACGTATCTCCTTTTGCACATATATGCTTGGAATATGGTATTATTCATCAAAGTACTACACCCTATACACCACAGTCAAATGGTTTGGCAGAACAGAAGAACAGAACATTAAAGGAAACGATGAATGGCTTAATGATCAATTCTGGTTCACCGTAGAACCTTTGGGGTACAGTCATCCTTACGGCTAATAAGATACTCAATAGGGTACCCCATAACAAAATACAATAAATTCCATATGAGTTGTGGAAAGAAAGAAAACCCAACTTGAAATATTTAGAAGTATGGGGTGTCTAGCCAAGGTAGAGGTTCCTTTACCCAAAAGGGTTAAAATTAGACCCAAAATGGTAGATTGTGTATTTATTGGATATATTGTGACCAGTAAGGCCTGCCGTTTTTTGGTTCACAAATATGATAATCCTGAGATTCATGTTAAAACAATAATTGAGTCAGATAATGCAGAGTTCTTTGAACACATTTATCAGTATAAAACAGAATGTGAGTTGACAAGTGAAAGACCTAAACGACCACGGGAAGAATCAACGGAAAATGCACTACCTAGTAAGGATCCTAGGCGTAGAACTCGTCAATGCAAACCACTTCTTTCGGACCAAATTTTGTGGCACTGTTGCTTAAAAATGAGCCTCAAACATTTAAAGCAGTTATGTCTTCGTCTGAGTCAACTTATTGGAAAGAAGCTGTCAATAATGAGATCGAATCAAATTTAAGTAATCATACTTGGAAATTGGCTGATCTTCCTCCAGGAATTAAACCTTTAGGATCAAAGTGGATCTTTAAAAGGAAAATAAAAGCTGATGGAACTATTGACAAATATAAGGCTACACTTATAGTCAAAGGATACAGACAAAAAGAAGGTCTAGAGTATTTTGACACAAACTCTCCACTAACAAGGATAACATCAATTAGGATGTTAATAGCACTAGCGGCAGTGTATGATCTTATAATCCACCAAATGGATGTAAAGACAGCCTTCTTGAATGGAGAGTTGGAGGACGAAATTTAAATGGAACAACCTGAAGGATTTGTAGTTCCTGGTAAAGAAGAGAAAGTGTGCAGACTTGTGAAGTCGTTTTATGGACTCAAGCAAGCACCCAAACAATGACATGCTAAATTTGACCAAACAATGTTGGTAAATGGATTCAAGATAAACGAATATGATAAGTGTGTTTACATTAAAAACATTCCAAATCATGAAGTCATTGTTCGTCTGTATGTTGATGACATGTTAATAATGAGTAAAGATATTGACGATATAAATGCTACTAAGCGCGTGGTATCTAGAAAGTTTGATATGAAGGACTTAGGAGTTGCTGATTTGATCATAGGGATCAGAATTCTCAAAACACCTCAGGGAATAGCATTGTCTCAATCTCATTATATTGAAACAGAATTGGATAAGTTCAAATACTTGAATTTCAATGTTGTCAAAACTTCAATTGATTTAAACTTTACATTTCAAAAAAATGAAGGTGAAAGTAACTCTCAATTGGAATATCCAGAGTGTTGGGAAGTTTGATGCATATTGTGAATTGTACGCTATCAGATATAGCATGTGCTATTAGAAAATTGTGTCAGTTCACTAGTAATCCGAATCAAACTCACTGGATGGAAATGAAACGCATGTTGGGGTATCTGAAACATACACAACACTATGCTTTGCATTATAATAAATATCCTGTTGTGATTGAAGGATATAGTAATGCAAATTGGATAACTGGGTCAAATGAAGTAAAATCCACAAGTGGTTATGTGTTTACACCTTATGGAGGAGCAATCTCTTGGAAATCGTCCAAATAGACATGTATCGCTCGCTCCACAATGGAATCTGAATTTATTGCTTTAGATAAGTCTGGTGAAGAAGCTGAATGACTTCAGATTTTCCTAGAGGATATTCCATTTTGGCCCAAAACTATGGGGTCTATTTGCATACATTGCGATAGTCAAGCAACAATAGGTAGGGAAGGGAGCGTCATGTACAACGGTAAGTCTCTTCATATACGACAGAGACATAACACCATAAGACAACTTCTCTCTAGTGGAATTATTCAATTGACTATGTGAAGTCACGCGATAATGTGTCATATCCACTAACGAAAGGCCTAGTGGAGAAGCAGTTGAAAGATCATTTAAGGGAATGAGTTTATGACTTAGGACAAGTCAGCATGGCGGTAACTCTATCTAGCAGACTGGAGATCACAAGACTAGATTTAAGGATAAAAACAAAGTGGTGATTTACGGTTTGACATTGTCAATCAACTCAATCCATTCTCATGATGAACAAAATGTTCAGGAAAAAGGTTAAGACTTTAAGGCTTGTTAATGAGTTTCTAAAGCTTAAGGCTCTTAATGATTTGCTAACTTTGGAAGATTTGACCATATAGCGTATCTACGAGATGACACAGTTAGAAACCACCTATGTGAGTGTGAAGTGTAAGCCTCTTCAAAGAGAATTTTATGTCAAAAGTCTATTTTCTATACACTCATGAAACCAGGAGGTGTTCATGGATGAAACGAACACAACCGTAAGAACCATAAACAGTAAAGTGTTAATTGTGTGACGTATGGTTGTATAATTATACACCAAAGCTCAACGGTTAAAAGATATTGCATCTACCTATTGACTGAGTATATCCGACATATGTTCACTACGGAAAGTCCAAGAGGAAACCTACTTATCCAAATGCAATTAATCCTTGCATGTAAAATACACATTTGTCCGTGCATTCCTATGTTATAATTATTCCCCATTAATGTGGGAGATTGTTGGGTATGTAGCAAGAATTAATGGGAAATGGAGGGAAGATGAAAAGAGAGGAACTTGAAAAGTTGGGAACTTAAAAAGTCCTCTATTGCTTTAGTGAAAAGGTATTTGTCCCTCATCGGTGGTGGAAAGAAAAATAGGAGAGTTTAAATATAGAAACACTCCTATTAATTGTTAAAAGTGTTGGAAAGAGGGACCCCCTCGCGCCATCGCCGTCGTCACTCGGCTCGGCTTCAGCTACGGCTACGACTTTGGAAAAGGATCGATCGAGAGATTACTTTTTGGATAATATTTGTTTTAATTATTTAGTTACTTATTTATTTAATTAATTAGTTGATAACGGAAATGTTTTCAATTATTTAGTTGAGATTAACCAAAACCTTTCAACTTTTTAGTTGATTAACCCAACCAGACTCAGATCCGCGCGACTTGTTTTATTTAAAATATTTCCCATTTTTATTTAAATTTCCTACCATTTGGAAATGACTGTTCTGAAAGGTTGCAACTTTCAGGAACAGTCAGGACCGTTTGAAAGGTTGCAAACTTTCATTAATGGTTGTGTGAATTCTGAAAGGGTTGCAACCTTTCGGAACCTGTTCCTCTAGCCTATAAGTATCATTCATTTTTCAGAATTTTTTCTTACGAATTTTTCTGATTTCTTCTTCTTCTTCTGCACAAAGTTTCTTCGTGTACTATACTGCTGTTGAGTGGTTCGTTGACACCAAAGTTTTGGCTGTCAATACGCTGGTGAATGATATCATTCTATCCTGGGAGGACATATTCCAAATCAAACCTCGGATACTACAGGGGAATAATTTTCTTAAGGGGACATTGTGTATTCAGTGGACTTGATTTTTTTCTGTTCTTATTTTCAGATTCTGGTACATTTACATATTTTAGTTTTTCATTAATTAATTTTTGTTCATCTATCTTACTGGTTCATTAACTTTGTGTTTCTGTAAAGTTTAGTTGGAATCACTAATTCTATTTTTTAAACACAAATTGACAACAAGAGTTAGATATTCCAAATAAAGATCACTAGGTTAGTTTAACTAAAACAAATTTAATAAATAAAGAAGAACTAACATGTAACTAGAAATATATAAAGTACTAGATAGAGATTGTCCGTGCGCGCACGGGCCCAATAATATATATTATGTCACGGTATCAACAATATATATATATATATATATATATATATATATATATATATATATATATGCTTCATGTAATTATTTAGTATTTGTGGGGCTGTTAGCAGTCTGACATTGATGTGTAATACATTTGTATCCAAGCAACTTATTAGTCAACCATCAACTATTCATATACCATCAAACTTCTCTGTAAGCACATTGTTTGCTAGGATAATTCTTGACTGCTATAGAGAGATGTTGTTATAGAGCATATATATATATAATGTAACATAAAAGGCTAGTTCCAAAAGAAATTTGACTGTTTTAGTAAAATAGTTTTTTAGATAGGTATGTTTGTAGGTAAGTTGATCAAAGAAGTGTCTCTAAAGATTTCATAAGCACCTGTCAATCCTCACAATTAGAAATGTCTATAAACTTAAAGCAACTTTACTTTTTAAAAATAAATTCAGAAAAAAAAGAGAATGAAAGCTACTGTTGATCTCATATTAGTGTAAATACTATTTTTATTATGCAAGTTTTGCATTTCGAGTCAGTTGCATTACTTCATTTAGGAAGAAAATGTTTTTTTTTCTGGAAGGATTAAAAGTAAAGACTGGTTCCTAAAAGTTCTAACGTAATTGGCACTCTCATAAATTCATGCATGAAAGATACATTATGGTGATTGAATGCAATGAGAACACTAACCACTACACAGACAGAAACCCGAAAAGCTCCATCAGAGTTATAATCAAGTAACATATAGAAGAGGAATACAGGCTGAAAACAAAATTGCCTCAAAATTGTAGCAGTACTTGGAGAAGCTCGAAGATGAAAAGCTGTAGAGACAAAATATTTATGAACAATCAAAAGCAAAGATAGATTTAAAAATTCAAGTTAGTTCACTTCATTTCAAAAATTGAGCATCAAATTTCACAAAAAAGAACGAAAGATATTCTTATATCTTCTATGCCCCCTTTGCTTATTACAACAACAAATTCCCAGATAGGAATTGGTTCAAATGTAGAAAGAATAAACGAGGAATGTTGTGTTTTGGGTGGAAATCAAATGTCTTTCACAAAGACAAAGATGTAGTACGTGTCAAAAGGAAAAGGAAGATGATGAAATTAAATATGAAATTAAATCCATGAACGTGGTTGAGAAAGAATGTGAAGGAACAAAATAGGCCCCAATTTCTAGTACAATTTACTTTAATTTTGATATAATTGATTGATGTTATGATAGTCCTTTTCTTATTCAATTATATATATATAAGGGTAATAATGTGTTTATTATACCTAAAATATTAGTTAAATAAAAACGGAGAATAGGAAGAATAGAAGAAAGGGAGAAAGTGACGGAATATATAGAGAATATATAGTAAAAGTAATAAAATGAAGGAAAATAATAGTCTTCTTTACTCCCTTCGTTTAAAAAAGAATGACCTCCTTTCCTTTTTAGTATGTTTCAAAAAGAATGACCTCTTTCCTTTTTTGGTAACAACTTTACACGTGGCATGTTTAAAGCCACAAGATCAAAGGGCAATTTTGTACATTTGACCTAACTTTAATTTAGGACCACAAGATTCAAAGTCTTCTTTATACTCTTAAACTCCGTGTCAAGTCAAACTATGTCATTCTTTGTGAAACTGAGAGAGTACTATTTTTTGTGTGCAAGGGTATTGCCCCTTTTATAGAACAACACATCCTTGAATATGGTCATGGACCCTGGACAGAGACTTATTCAAGATTTCATCTAGATGGTACATGATTATGAAAACTGTATTTTAAATATAAATTAAATTGATTTTACTTTTAGGTTCTTAATCTGAACCATAAAATATTAAAAATTATAGGTCCAAAATATATAGTACTACTAGTTTTAAATTTTAATATAAGCATATGATTTAATTATATAAAAAATTTATAGTGCTAATTTTATAAAGGAATTTTCAATGTAAAACACTTGAAAATTTTGGAAGATTAAAGGGAAAAAACAAAAGCGAAATTAGTTGAAACGTCAAAAATGCAAATGATAACTACTTGGAGAGTTGTTACTCAAAAAGACAAGTGCACCCAATCATAATTTTATTATTATATGATACTTTAAACATGGACTAAAACATCTATAGTTAAATATTTTCTTAAAAAAATATAACATTATTATATATGACCTAGAGAGGGGAGCATGAATTTACGTGAACCCACGGAACCCCCTCTCTTTGTATATATATATGTATGTATATATATATATATATATATATATATACATATATATGTATATATATATATATACATACGTATATATATATATATATATATATGTATAAAGTTTCTTGGTTATTAATTGTTCTTATATTTTTTGTCATATATTTTTAAGGCTTCTTAACTAGTTATTTATTGTTCTAATATTTCTAATCATATATTTTTAAGTCTCCTTTGGTTATTAATTATCTAATATATTTTGTCATATATTTTTAATGCTACTTAACTATTAATTATTCTAGTATTTTTGGTCATATATCTTTTTCTTACTATATTTTTTTTGGACTCATTTATACCAATAATATTACATAAAATCTGGTGATTAATAAAAAACACATGACTTATTTTATTATTTATCTTACCAAACACTTTAGAACTTATTTTAAGTTATTTTTATTTTATTTCAATAATATTTTTTATTTATTAAACACTTTAAAAATTAAAATTGATTCAAAAATAAATTTGACCAACTTTTAATCCGATCCAAACTATCTTTAAGACTCCATAAGTTCTTGAAGCACGTATTTAATGGTGTGAGCTCACTTCCATCAAGGAAAGTAGACTTGCACAATCCCTATAAATAGAACCCATCAGCAGCAGAGGAGAACCAAAACAAACAATTCTAGTTCACTCAAAACTAATATGAAGGAAGTTGGAAAAGATGAATATTTGTGTCTCAGTTTTAACCATTTTGGACTTGTATCAGATATAGTTGCAAAACACTCCGATGAATTTCAGGAGGAGGAGAACCATAGCTTGGACGATGGCGAAGAAGATTTTGAATTCTCTTTAGACTCTGATAATTCGGATAACTCAAATGCGAAATTCATCTATGACACTCTGACTAAATTCCAGCAGCCAATTTTCCCTCTTTTCAATCGGGATCTATTGTTAAGTGATTCGAAGTTGAAATAAATCAATTTCACTGAAATCGTATCTAGAAAAAAATTAATCATTGGAGGAGACGATACCTGCCGAAAGTTACTGTATGAGGAAGCCGAAGATAAGCGAGCCATCACCAGGAAAATGCAACAAGAGTAAATCAACTAGATTTGGACCGAGGATCCGAGATCTGTTACGACGGAGTAATAGTGAAAACACTTTTGTGTTTTCTCACAAGAAAAAAAAAATCAAAAAATTCTAGTGAAGTTGTGAAGACGGTCGTAAAATTATTGAAGCAAACGAAAATCAGCGGAGGAGAGAATGATTTACCGGCGTCTCAGGAAAGAAGTCATGGGATTTTTTGCTATTGGTATGGGTAGAAGTTATCGGAAATTCTAACATGCAAGTGCAAATGCTTGTAGCATACATTGGTATAGAGTTCGAGTTTTTTACATGGAAACGATTCTAGCATACATTGTTATGGATTTCTTTTTTGGTGTTTTAGTATAGAATTTTAGCACCAACCATTTCTAAATGGATGTTTCTTTTTACTTCTCAATTCTAAAATTAAAACATTTTGACAACTCCCTCTCTCTATCAAAATTTTGGAAGTTTAGATTCATTTTTATTTTATTTATCTCTATATTTCAACACTACTTAATTTCTTAACTATTAATTCTCCTAATAGTTCTTATCATCTATTTTAGGACTCCTTAATTATTATGTTCTCTTAAAACTTCATAACATATGTTTTAGGGCTATTTAATTATTAATTTTCTCAATACTTCGTATCATATATTTTACAACTACTTAATTATTAATTTTCTTAAATACTTATAACTATATATTTAAGGAATACTTAATTATTAAGTTTTCTAATATTCTTACCAAATAATTTTTCTATTTCTCTTTCCATACATTTTAACACTCCTTGATTTCTTATTTCTCCTAATACTACTTACCATATATTTTATGTTCTTTAGTTATTAGTAGTTCTAATATTTCTTGTCATTTAAAAAAAAATTTAAAAGATGTAAATTTTTTGTCATATATTTTAGGGCAACTTTCACATATAGCAAATAAAAAATTCATATTTGTATGCTATAGCAAAGTTTGCATAATTGCGCTCCATAGCAAACATAGAAACTGTATAATTCGCTATACATATACAGTTGAAGCAAATTGTATAAAACGAAGTGTATAAAAGGAGAAAGAGAAAGACACTTGGGCAGAGAACTGTATAAAAACGAAGTGTATAAAACGAATTGTATGATTATAAGTGTATAGAACGATTATATACAATTTGAATTTGTATAAAATGAGAAAGAGAGAAAGACAAAAGATAGTTGGCAGGGAATATACAATTGAATCGAATTGTATAAATCTAGAAAGAGAGAAATTAGATACAATTTGAAAATTGTATAAAACGAGAAAGAGAGAAAGACAAAAGAAACTGGGCAGGGAAGTATTTTTATTGTATAATTATAAGTGTATAAGACGAAAATATATGTACTTGCATGTGTATATACAATTTTCTCACGCTTTATACAAACAAAAACGCAACTTATACAATTCGCTTCTGTTTGTATAAGTGACAAAGGCGAGGGTGACGAGCGATATTTGGGAGAGTGGCGAGCGAGATCTGGAAGAGGGGAGAGAGAGGAACAAAAATATATGTATTTATACAATTTCCTCTGCTTTATACAATTTGAAATAATTTTTATACACTTGTGTTTGTATAAAAAGTGAGGAAGCGAGGGAGAGATTGGAGGAGAGTGGCGAGCGAGATATTGGGAGAGAGGCGCCTGGCAATCTTTTTCAAACGTTTGCTATGGAGCACAATTAAAATAGTGTTCTAATATTTCGTACCCTATATTTTGAAGCGTCTTAGTTATTAAGTGTTCTAATATCTCTTAAAATAGTGTGTGTTGTTGCACTATCTATAAGACATATATCATCACGCTTTATTTTGAATCTAACTAATGACTGAAATATTTTCATATTATTCATAAAAAATAAAAAATACAATATAAAAATGTGAAAATTAAAATCAACCACTTTATGTCATCGTACTAAAATGTAGAAATAAGTAAGATATAATACCATAAAAAAGCATTTACGAAGAATAAAATAATTGCAAAGATAATAGAAGAACAATAATATTCTTTTTTACATACAAATGCTTCTAGCATACATTGCTATAGAGTTTTTTTTTTTGTGTTTTAGTATAGAATTTTATCACCAACCATTTCAAAATGGATCTTGTTTATTTACTTCCCAATTCTAAAATTAATATATATATATATATATATATATATATATATATATATATATATATATATATATATATATACACACCACACACTTTAATTTAAGTCAATGACTAAGAATTCGCTCGTACAATCTTCAAAAAAATTTAAATGAAATTTTTATATTTGTAAACTACAAAGAAGTATAAATTAAAAATTTATATATTTATAAACTGGCGATTTGGGGTGGGGGTGGGGGGTGGGGGGGGAGCATGTTAGTGTTTTTACCCTAATTTTCTTTATCTCATTTGAAGTTTTATTTTTTCCTTAGAGAAAAGTCAAAATATTATTATAAATGCTTGGAATTTTCTTGAAAGAAAAATGTAATTTTCTTTCATATTTGGTTTATTTTTTTAGAGGAAAAGTTTGGAGATCTATAAATTGAAGATCTATATTATCGTAACATAATACCATAGAAGCTGCAATGTAGTCGTTTAAAGACTTTTGTTTATGGAGAGACTTTCTCTACAAATTTTTGTGTTTTTATTAGTTCTTTTTAAAAACAATATAGGTCGATTGATCATATTATATAATAATATATGTTTCTTTTAGTATAGTTTATCTGTCGTCTAATTTATTGTCATATAATTTGCATTCATAAGCTTCCGCACAGGATCCTAATTACTTTTGAACCCAACTAAAGAGTATAAATAAAAAAAATTGTATATTTGTAAACTAGCCACATTGTGTGTGTGGGGGGGGGGGGTTAAGGGGAGATAACGTGCTTTCTAACAAACGTGAATCGGTATCGAGACAGTACTTAGAAATTCACGACAACCCTTGTTTGTAAAACAGATAGAGTATAAAGAAACTCTCCCTGATGCTTTTTTTACTTGTCATAGTTACTGATATTTTAAGACATACTTTTTTCATTTAATTGATATGAAAAAAGTTATAAATTTTAATATTTTATATAGTTTTTTACTATCTGTTTTTTTATTTTAAAATATTTTATTAATTTAATTTAATCTTAAAAGTTAGTCAAATTAATTTATAAAAATTACAAAAGTACCATATATATTAAAACGAAGGAAATAATATTTAAATCACTAGTACAAACATTTTTTGAGAGATTACTGCAAATATTTTTCTCGTATATAATCTTTAGATCATATGTGGTTGATACTTTGTTGATTACAAACTTAGGAAAAAAGCAGTGAATAAACTTGACTCATCCGTATTATCCTTATTTACTTTTCTCAATATTGATTATGATGATACTTTTTTGGGAAACTTTCACATATAGCCACTTAAAAATAATTAATTAATCTCCATAGCTATAGTTTGCTAATTACAATTTGTAGCTACATGTTATATAGAGGAGAGAGGCGAGCTAGACTGGGAGAGAGAGGAGAGGCGCGAGAGAGGGGGAAAAGAGTGGGAGAGAGGTGAATTCTATATGTATATTGGTTAGATAATTGTATATTATACAAATGTAATTTATATATAGCAAGAGATATTGGGAGAGGGAGGAGAGAGGCGAGCGAGACTGGGAGAGAGAGGAGAGAGGCGAGCGAGATCGAGAGAGAGAGAGAGAGAGGAGAGAGGCAAGCGAGAGAGGGCAGAGAGTGGGAGAGAGGTGAATTGTATATGTATATAATTGTATATAACTGTATATTATACATATATATTTGTATAAATGGCAGCGAGATTGGGAGAGGAGGAGAGAGGTGAGCGAGATTGAGAGAGGAGGAGAGAGGCGAGAGAGAGAGGGCAGAGAGTGGGAGAGAGGTGAATTGTATATGTATATAGGCTAAAAAATTGTATATTATACATATTTATTTGTATATCCGGGCGAATTATACATATACAAACATGACTAATTATACAAACTCGAAGTCAGCCCACATAATTAATGTATAACGTTAGTCGTGAGTGGTAGTTATAACAAACTATAGCTATGATGAGTAATTAAATAGTATAAATTTGCTTATCCGCGTAATTTTTCCTACTTTTTTTTATTCTAATAAATATCTTTTTATATTTATGACCAAGGGTAAAAGAAGAAATAATAGATTAATTAATTATTTTTTAATTAATGACAAATATTGTGGATGTCTATTCGTCATAAGAATCATAAATATTTAGATATAAAATTTGACTTTCAAAAAGAATTTATGACCACAATATAATGTTAAAATTAATAAAATAAGGTTAAAAGTAGGTGTGCACTATTTGGATTAAACCGAAAAATTAAATCGAATTTTAATTTGGATTGATTTTTTTGAATTTCTGGTTTGATTTGGGATTTATCGTTTACTTTGTTTAGTTTTTCTGGTTTGATTTTGGATTTAGAATATATATATATATATATATATATATATATATATATATATATATATATATATATATATATATATTAACCAAACCAAACAAAATTTATTTTGATTCGGATTGGGTTACAGTTCTTCAAAATCAAAAATCAAAAAAACTAAACCGAATAATACAAATCAATCGAAAAATCAAATGCACACTCCTAGTTAAAAGCAAGTGGAATAGTCTAATCACTTTTTTTTAACAATTAGAATCTAATAATACAAGCAAATAAAAATTATATTCAAGATTGAAAGTAAAAAGTATACTACCCTTAGTTAATATCAAGATTCAAAGATCAAGAGAGAGATATTGACTAGAAGTAAAAAAATACTGCTCCCTGCTATTTTCTCAGGCAAGAGTTTATTTGTAGTTTTTTATTTTATTTTTAGAAACTTATAAAGAAGGCTAGTCCAAATTATATTAAGAGCCTATTCTAAATTGCACTTGAGTACTATCATGTTATCATAAATCAACACAAGTTTTGAGGTTTTAGTGATAGTTAAGTTAGCATCGTACAAAATGGAGAATCCGGTTTGAAGGTCAATAACACGTAGGAACATTATTCGAGGTCGGAGTGAGAAAGGTAAAAAGATTGAGCAATGTTTTCAAAAAGGTAACAAAAATTAAGGATCAAATCAAAACACAATATTTGTATGAAAGGATGGATGCCGCTAAGTAATATGTTGTAAGGCTTATGTTAAAGAAAAGCGTTTTCATAATTGGTAGAGTTTGAACTCTTTAATTAGTAAGTAGTTATTTGAGTCATGCATTATAATTGAAATATCGTATCATTGAAAAATAATAGTTAAGAGTTATACTGTTGGACCGATAAAAGTTATAACAATTTAAATCACCTTAATTGAAAGTATATCAATATAATCACTTTATAATTTTTAGATTAGTTTTGTAAAAAAATCTACTGAAACTCACTTTGATTGAATGTATATTAGTAAAATCACTTTTTACTTTTTAGGTTATTTTTTAAAAAACAAAAATGTCTGCTCAAACTTAAAAAATCATTATTTAGAAAAACTAATGGAGCATATGTATGTTACACTGTGATCACGTCGAGTGTAAGTACATATTTTTTGAAAAATGAATGCAATGTATCTAGTTCATGAGTAACCAATCAACTCATACTTCTATTTTACATGTATTTAGAAAGTTTTTCCTCTTTGAAAGGAGAAAAATTGAAAACAAAACTCAAAATCATGAGTGGGTTGCTGAATATTGGATTTGTATTAGTTTGTGAATTGAGATTATTGTTAAGATATGGCACATGGGCCTAACTCAACCTCAAAACCTAGCTCATTAGGGAAGGTTTGTCCACGTCCATATAAAGAGATCAAATTCTCATTCCTCTATCGATGTGGGACATCTTAACACAAGTGGAGCATGAACACTTCTAAATAGGGGCCTATCATCAGTGAACAACAAATTGGGATGAGTCTTACTCTGATATCATGTTAAGGTATGACACCTGAGTCTAACTTAACCCCAAAAACTAGCTCACGAAGAGAAGTTTGTCCAAATCTATATAAAGAGACCAAATACTCACCCCTCTATCGATGTGGGACATCTTAACAATTATCCATACTAAAAAGTGGAAAATAAGAAAAGGAAATCAGACATAATAAATATAACAACCATATTGGAAAAACACGTCCTTGAATATTTAATTTTCTAAACTATTTTTAAAATGTTTTTCTAATTTTATTATTTATTAATTAGTATTGAAATTAGTTATTAATTATGAATTTGACAATGATTAATAATAATAATAAAGTTATATTTAATTTATATGTTAGATAAATAACCCAACAGTTCAATTAATTTGAAATTGAAAAAATATTTAACAACTTTCCAAGTGGATATTAAAACCTCCAGAAATTCTAGAAGGACATGTGTAATGGTGTGGGGCCTCCAGTCTCTTTTCCATCAAGGAAAAAGTACACTTACACAACCCCAATAAATTTAACCAAGCAGCTATGTGTACTTGGGAGTCGAGGTACAATTTGGTCATTTTGGATCACAATTGAGAGAAGGGCATCCGCCAGACTGTCTAGTTGACTAAAGAAAGTTTGGGATACTGATCAACGTCCGAACTGAATGTTGCCTTATGTTTTGATGGTTTGTGTTTGTAGTAAAACACAGATAAGTTTAAGGCAATGTTAGAAAAACCAAAAAGTCTAGAGCTATAGTCTTAAAGGTGGCTCCTTGCACACCGGTGGTGCAAAGACCGTTGAAACAATTGAAAGAGAGATGATAAGTTCTAATTCAAACTTTTAAATAAATAATCTGTTGAATCATATATATCGTTATAAATTTCAATTTTTATTAACAGCAAAATGAGTTGAGGCGCAGTCCCATTGGACCAGAGGTTTTCAAAAAACTCATGTCAGAAAGAAAGAAAATGAGTCAGAGCCAGATGTGTGGGTGAAGAAAAGGATCGAATGAACTTTTGTAAGTTATTTAATATGAATAATATATATTAACAGTGAATATATTTATGATAAATATATATTGATGTCAATATTCATATTTAATATGCAGAATGAATTTAGTTAGTATATCGCTCGGAATCTAGATAGTTCGATCGAAATGGCACCTGAATTGTCCACCCAAATTTTGAAACAAAAAAATAGTAAGGGGGAGACACAAGTGTAGATGTGATGGTATAGGCTTTCGAAATGATGTGAGACAACTCCAGTCAAACTTAGAAGGTATTGAATCGTCACGTGAAGGTGAGACACTTGACGGTGTTCAGATTACTGCTATGTCCGCTCAAATAGAAAAACTTAGCGGCACTAGCAGAGTCAGATCGGAGAAGAGTAGCTGAACAACAAAGCATGAGTGAGACCTTTGAGAAAATCAAAGAACAAGTGATGAACCTCGCTCGTTGATCTACTACTTCAGCTCCCAAGAACACCGACGATGATAGTGATGAGGATGATTATGTAGATCCCACTCTCTAGTTTTGGTCTCTTTTGATTTATGAACTTTTTAAAACAAATTTTGAAATACTTTATAAGTCTTTAAATTGCGATTTAGATACCTTTGAATGTTAATTTAAGTTTGTTGTTTTATGTTTTGTGTAGCTTGTTTATAATGTTTTGTGTTTGATTAGAGTAAATTGTGTTGAATTGAATTTGTAAGTGGGCGGCAGTTTCTGCTATCAAAAAAATTGCAGAAAAGCGACAGATATCACGGTTTTGTCCGTCGATTTTCTAGATTTTCAAAAAACTAGTTTCTAGAAAAGTGAAGGACACGGTCCTTTAGTCCGTCGTAATTCTGGAATTTTCAAAAATAAAATTTCCAGGAGAGTGACATACTGCGTCGCATTTCAAAAATGAAAGAAAAATGAGAATTAAAAAAAAATGTGGACATCGTCGCTTCTTTTAAAAATTCCTTAAAAAAATCAAAAAGCGACGGACAGGTCACAATTCATCGCTTTCTGAAAAGTGCCGACCCAGAAAAGCAACGAACATGACTACGTCGCTTTTCCATCGATTTTGACCAAAAGAACGATGGAGTCTGTCACTTTTGGCTATCCTCTTTTTTGACATTTTTAAAATAGTGGTACCAACAAAAAGGAAAAAAGGGAAAGAATACCACAATTAAGAAAAATCAGTAATGAAGAACACAACAAGATGGAAAATCTAGGTACTCCCCACGTTTAAAAAAGAATGAGGTCATTTTCTTTTTAGTTTGTTTAAAAAAGAATGACCTCTTTTTCTTTTTGGTAACATTTTAGTTTCAACTTTCCACGTGACATATTTAAGGCCACAAGATTAAAAGGCAGTTTTGTACATTTCGGTAACTTTAATTTAGGACCACAAGATTCAAAAGTTTTCTTTATTTTCTTAAACTTCATGTCAAGTCAACCCAGATTATTCTTTCTGAAACAGAGGAAGTAATAAAATACAAGCAATTGAAATTGAGAAATATGAAGGTAGGAGAGAAAGAAGAAGAAAAGTAACCAAACCAATTAAATATAAATAGAAGCGATATGGAGAGGGAGAAAAAGGAAGGAGGATGAAAAATAGAACATAACTTAAACTATCAATGAGATAAGTAAATAAAGAGATCTATCACCAAGGTATACAAGAGAATTGTGAATGGACAAAAAGAGCTACAAAGTAGTTTGTAAGGGCGGAAGCACAATGAGTAGTATAACAAAACCACTAATGTGTAAATGATGATAGACAAACTATTATTCTGGAATATTAGATTAGTTAGTTCATAAAATTCTTTGAAAGATTAATTGATGTGAAGAAAAGAAACAAATCTACATATATTGTCCTTATTGAATCATTTAAAGGTCCTCTAGAAACAATAACCTAAAGAAGAATGTTCGAAATGAAAAATGTCGTGACAAATAGCTCTTCCAAAATTTGGATGTGCAAGATCATGATAAGGGATATAGACCAATTTGTTGTCATCCCTTTGAGAGGGAACAAAGTCGCGGTGACTTACCAAAAAATAGTAATTCAATTTAGGATGAGTTAAGGGGTAAAAGAGGTTAAAAGGGAGTTACCACCTAATTTTAGGAAAACTAGGAAATCAATTAACAAATTAACTTAAAAATGTGTCTAGAATCAATAGATTCTAGGTAAGGGGTTCAAGTTATTCCGAAAGAAAGGGGTCAGGCATCCTTCGAAATACACAAGTTTTGGTCCCGATTGAATTCATTTTTTTTAAATAGAGGAGGACATAATAATAATATACAAGTATAATAAACATGCAATATACACAGGTAATACGATAAAACAATAATACGATAATAAACCTAAATTTACCTATCGTCAATAATATACAATAATGAATCGAGAATATAATTCGAACGTAATTTGAGCTTCAATGAGAAGCAACTCCGGGTACCTGTAAACACGCTCACTAAATGTGTTAGTAATGAATAAATATGAATAAATGAAATACTAACTTAAAAATAAAATCTGTCTTATTAACATGAAAGACCTTGGAAATCGACGATAACTTCTTCATCGGTCATTTTTAACGAGCAAAATATAAACATAATTTTTTTTTCGTCTTTTAACATTGGGAAGACCTCCAACATCGACGAAGAGATTTTCTCATTGTTCAGTTTTAACAAATAAACCTATTTAAAAAAGAACAAAATATCTAGAATTAACCTCAAACAAAATGAATAAACATAATAATAGTAATAATGATAATACTAATAACGATACCAACACCAACGGTAACATCACTAACAAGACTACTGCTAATAAATAATATAAACTTCTGTAAGCAAAAGTAAAACATCAATACAAATGACTTAAACAACCAACTAAAAATAGAGCTTAACTCCGGTGTTGTGGTGGAACTCTAGTTGGTCTGAAACAACGATAGGTGCTTTTGGTATTGAGTTGGTTCACTGGGGAAGAAACGGAGCAGCAATGGGGGTGACCTGTGGCTCGTTGGAACTCATTGATATCGAGTAGAAACACCTGAAAACAAAAGAAAAATGTGAAAGAAGAAGAGGGGATGGGAAAATTGGTTCGTGTTTAGCTGCGGTTCATCGGAGCTTTGAGCTCCTCACCAAAGCTGCTGCCGGAATCGCTAGATTGGAGAAGAAAAAAGAAGAAGGGGTCATTTTGGTGGTAGTGTATCGGGTTTTCTGATTTGTTGCGGGTGGTCGGAAAAATAGAGGAACGGGGTCTGATTGGTGTTGTTAGTTCACTTGTTGTTTGGGTGAGGGACTCTTTGGCCAGAAACAATGGAGAAAAGGGGAGACATGAGGTGGGTTTCGCCTGAAAAGTGAAAATTGAGATGGGGTTTTAAGTTTGTCTTGGTCGATTTTGTGTTGAGCTGGTGGTTGTTGAGCTCACTGGAGCAATGATAGATCTCGTTGGAAAATGTGGCGGGGCTTAGGGTCTGAAAGAAATTGAGAAACGGGAGGCGGTGGTAATTGTTCAAATGAATCTGGTGCTTGTTGGGAAATGGAACTGAGGGAAAGGTCAAGGGGTCGTTGGTGGTGGTGGAGCTCCGGTAAGCTGACCGGAAAAATAATAAGCAATGAAAGCCCCCCTTTTTTGTGAATAAACAACCTGAAATTTTTATCCCTAAAATTATCTACCATCCTTTGACCTAATGAGCAAACTATTCTTTAAATGGAGAATAAAAAATGACCAATAGTACAATACCACTATCTTAAAAGCTTGGGCCAAAATCAACGGTAAATAAAATATATGTGTATGAAATCTTATTCATATCGAAATGAATTTCTGAACTGTGCAAATATCAAAATGAATATTAAAAATGTAACAGATAAAATGAATATGAAAATAATGTTACGAACGTAACCAATGACATGTAAACAATGCAATTTAACAAAAATAAATATTTTATAGAAATGAACAAATATTTGAACGAATTCTATCAATTGTGACAAAATAATATAAACGGAATTAACTGTAAATATCTTAATATTTTGAGAATAAGAATAATTATCAACAAATTGCATTAAAAATGCAAAACATGTATTTTAAACTATTTAAAAAATAAAATACTTAAAAAGTATTAACTTTAGAAATATCGAACCAAAATTTGGTGTCAACAACTTGCCAATTTATTTGATTAGGATCGATGAAGGAGATCCTGGTCAAACAAAGTTGACGAACCCAAATTTGGTTTGATAAACTTTGAACAAAAGAAAAGGAGACATTAGTAGAGCTTTTGAGCAAGACTATACGTCCGTCAATAGGGCTGAAAATAACAAATATAAGGCAAGGGTTTATTGTAAATTGAAAAAACATTCACATACCTTTGACTTTACTTTCAAAATTGCACAACAAGGGTAGTGTACCTCTTTGAAAGGAGGACAATATGAATAATATGCTACTTTGAGTGGACAACTTAACTTGTATTTTAAAAGGCAGACGAACCAACTTGAACTTAATATATCACTTGAATGGAGATGACAACCCAATCTTGAACTTAATATGTTACTTGAAGGGATGTAATGACCCAACGTGTCTCTTGAAAGACAAACATTCGATCTGAACATAACATGCCACTTTGAACGAGGTGACAATCCAACGTGTCTCTTTGAATGGAAGAAGACCCAATTTGAATATAACATGTCACTTTGAAAGAGTTAGAGCTACCACAAGAGTTTAGTGTGGGTGCCACTCACGACGGCTTGGATTGTGACACTATAGTTTAGGTATAAAACCCCCAAAAAGGTATAACTTAGGTGTGTTTTTAAAATTTATCTCTATATTTCAACACAAAATTTTTAACTATTAATTCTCCTAGTACTTTTTATAATCTATTTTAGGACTCCTTAATTATTAAGTTCTCTTAAAACTTCATACTATATCTAGGGCTATTTAGTTATTAATTTTCACAATACTTCGTACCATATATTTTAGATCTACTTAATTAATAATTTTCTTAAATACTTCTTACCATATATTTTAGAACTACTTCATTATTATGTTTTCTCATATTTTTACCATATAATTTTCTATTTCTCTTGCCATACATTTTAGCACTCCTTAATTTCTTATTGCTCCTAATACTACTTACCATATATTTTATGTTCTTTAGGTAATATAGTTCTAATATTTCTTGCCATTTAAAAAAAAATTAAAAGATATAAATTTTTTGCTATATATTTTAAGGCTTCTTAGTTATTAATTGTTCTAATATTTCTTGACTGGGGAATTTTCATATTCTTCATAAAAATAAAAAATACAATAGAAGAATGTGAAAAACAAACAACTTTATGAAATCGTACTAAAATTTAGAAATTAGTAAGACAAAATACTACTTACCATGTTTTATGTTCTTTAGTTATTAATAGTTCTTATATTTCTGACCACTTTTTCTAAAAAAATATTTTTTTTTTGTCATATATTTTAAGGTTCCGTAGTTATTAATTGTTCTAATATTTCTTGCCCTATATTTGAAGCGTCTTAGTTATTAAGTGTTCTAATATCTCTTAAAATAGTGTGTTGTTGCATTATCTATAAGACATATATCATCATGCTTGATTTTGAATCTAACTAATGATTGGAATCTTTTCATATTCTTCATAAAAATATACAAGATAAAAATGTGAAAAACCTACAATTTTATGTCATCGTACTAAATGTAGAAATTAGTAAGACATAATACTGTAAGAAAAATATTTAGGAAACAATAAATGTTGCAAACATAATAGAAAAACAATAGTATTCTTATGAATTTATCCTCACTTAGATCATCAGTTCTTCAATCAATACTTTCATAAAAAATTTCATCTTTGAAATGAGTAATATTTGGGAGGCTTCATAGTCATCATCTTTATATGTAAGATTCCCCTCAATATTATCATATTTATTTGAGTGAGTTGCTTCATCCTCATAGACAAGTGTACCACACATTATTATATTTTCTTTTGAGAGGGACTTGATAAAGTTACACAAAAGGATCAGGCCTACGATATTCACGTGCCCAATGACCTTTCATATCATATCGGTGACAAATATAAATTTTACCAGGATGGAGATAATTATTTCGTTCTATACCACATACTCATTCACGTCAACGATCAGGATAACTATTTTGTCTTGATTCAACTAATTATGTGTTGCTACAACATTTGCTTCAAGAATGGAGCAGAACAAGTAGGACGGACTTCATGATTTGTATCAATAAATTATTATTTTGCTCAGCCACAAGTATTAATTCAGATGTTATAAAACATTATAGTGTGGATATCCACTACACCAAGAAATTACTCAGCCATTATCTCAACTACTTTCCTCATTATGAAGATGACCATAACCTCCACCTTTATAACCATTATTCTTGTAACCTTTCACTTTCATACCCCCCCCCCCCCATTATATTCATGTTAATGTCATGTTTATGACTAACCTATTTTATGCCTCTATGTTACACTAAAAATAGAGACATAAGGGTTCATATTGTATACACTTGAAGATTTGATGAACTCTTAAAAGAAAGAAAGTTAGCTTATATTGTTCTTATATTGTCTTATATTCTTCTTCTCTTCATCTTGTTATTGTTGTTTTGTTCTTATGTGTTATACATGTTACCAACACGAGTTGTTCATTTTTTGTCAAGAACCAATGGTAAATGTTTCTTGATTTTCATGAATTATCCTAGTAGTTCTTTGGGCAAGGTATACTTCATATCTTATATATTATTTGTACTAAAAAAACTTGTTTTGTGGTTATTTAAAATGGTTAGTAAATTATGATAATCTTCATAACAATATTGTGAGGGACTATTAAAATGTTTTAATTTATTTTACTTGGGATTGTTTTTATGGTTCCAACATGTTCTTCTAATTAATTAGTTTGGTCCATTTTTATATTATTGTAAGTCAAATTGAGATTATATTTATGGTATTCAATATTTACTTTTGGTAATACATTTAGTTTATTTAGACATTGGTTGAGGGTAAGACGGTGAATTCATGTTTCACCGCACCAAGTTGATAAGACATCGAGTTAAAGTCTCGGTATACCATGATAATAAGAAGTTGGGTTCAAATTCCATTGATTCATGACCAAATGCGTCTTTCTATGGGCAAGACATTGGGTTTAAGTCCTAATGCACTATAGTGATGATAATGATGACTAACATAAAGTTGTATACTTTTGACTGAAAGTCATACAATTTGCTTCGTTCTTTTATGTGAATGTGGTAGTAGTGCCTAATATGTCTGAAAAATGACAAGTGCTTGAATGTATGAATATGAGTATGGTAAAATGTTAATGATCATCATTGTTGTAATTAAAAGGAAGAATAATATGGGTTCTTAAGATGATCCTTCAAATGTGAAGGTAATTTTCTCCATCAAAGTGGTATGAAAGTTTATTGGGCACATTGTTTCTTAAGATGATCCTTAAATTTGAAGGTAATTTTTATCCATAAAAATGGTATGAAAAGGTATTGACCACATTGTTGTTGGTGCAACCCAATTTGAAAAGTTTTATAAATCCTCCATCAAAATAAAGAAATACAAAGTGGTAGTACATTTTGTACATTTGACCTCTTAAAGTTATGTTGAGGTGAGTCACATAAATTTGATAATGTCAAAGAATGAAAATGATTTTCTTATAAAATTTAAGGAACATGTACAAAATGGTTATGGTCTATTTCTTGAAGAAAATGTGACTTGTGTTCGTATGGATAAGAACATGTTCATGTGTTGTTAGATAAATATCATGTCTTACCTATATGGGAGGTTTGAGAGATTGAAAAACAAATATTGTGACATAATGGTCATTTTGGTCATATACTTTGAGTACTACAGAATATTGTGGCATGTTTTATTAAGAACTATTGGAAGACAAAAGAAAGAAATAATTCTTTCCTATAAAGGTTGTGGTCATGACCAAAATAAATATTGTTGTGTGACTACACAAATTTATCATTGGTTGTCAAGAAATAAGCTTGCATGTGATAATTTTAACCATGACAATAATAATAATTTTCGCCTCGAAGGAGATGGTCCCCATAAGAATGGCGTTGTTAAATTTGTGATAGTACATAAAATTAATTGAGAGTTCTGAAAGGACTAATTTGTTACTATCCGGAGGAATGAAATTGTTCATAATATTGGGGTTGAAGTAAGTCTCAAAAGAAAATTTTTAAGTTTCAAAGGAATTGAAAATAATTATTATATTAAGATTGTAAATTATTGAAAGATGAAATATCATCAGATTACTACAATCAAAGAGGGTTATGAATATTTACATAAAAATTTACCCGTCTTTCTCTTGTTTATTGTACACAAATATAGGCATGATGATGGAATCACATGCAAAAGTAAACTAGAAGTTTACTAGAAAAAATATCAGTTGGCATAACCGGTTGACCATTTCGGCTCAAATATGATGCACAAGAATTGAGAATTCATGTGGTTATATGTTGAAGACATAAAAGATTCTTCAAGAATTCTGATGTATTGCTTGTTATCATAATAAAATGACCATTGTACCAACTAAGGTTGAGAGTGTATCCCCTGAAATTATTTGGAACATATACAAAGGTGAATATATGCACGTTCACCTGTCATGTGGGACCGTATACTATTATGATATAATAGATGTATATATAGTATGCTCGCATGTGCATTTTTATCAACTTAAAAATTGGTTTCTGGAAGGTTGTTTGCTCGAATTATTAAATTAAGAGCATAGTTCCAAACTTTAAAATTGTGTGGATAATGTTGGTTGGTTTAGCAGAAATTATATGTCTCCAATTATAGCTAAACCATTAATTATGAGACAAATCTCTCAACTAAAATTTGGTATGAAATGAGTTTATTTAACATGTATTCATCAAGCCAACAAGGTTCTCCCATCACAATTTGTTCAGGGTTAGGAACTAAATAATTTACATCTAAAAACTTTGATGTGTGCACATATGATTTTATTGCCCTGCCACGCACAAAGATGGATCCCTAAATAAGGTTGGAGGTAAATGTTAGTTTTTCTAACATTAGGGGAAGATATGTTTAGCAGCTAAGATTATGCGTTGGTTGAATTATCTAGATCCTCGTTAAAAAAATGTGAACTTGAAGTTCAAGAGATGATTTATTTGTAAAATATTACAAATAATTTGCCAGATGTATTTCCTGACCCAATATTTATTTAAGCTGCAAATGATCTAATAAATAGTCCTTGAAATACATAGTCTATGGTACGCCAGAAGCGTGATAGACCAATCGATTCCAAACGTAAAATTTCTTGAGGAATGAAAGGAGAAAATTATCAAAATGGTAATGATCATGAGGCAAGTGTTTTGAAAGAGCACTATGACATAACACTTCATAAAACCTTGGCAAAGGTTCAAGTACCTGAAAATAATGAAAAATGAAGAGATCTTGATGAGTTATGTCGTATTGAAATCAAGTAAAATGACCATCACAATATCTTTGATATGAAGTAGCATTCAATGTTATAAGTGGTTACGAGGATCTTAAATTTGAATCTGTCATATAATGTGGACAGATAAATGAATGGCCAAATAAAATGCACTATTCAAGTATATTTTGTTTGACTTAGAAATTTGATGTTTTGAGCTTGTAGTTCATAGATCAAAATATATGTCAATGGGGGTACAAATGAATCATTGTGCAGAAGTATAACCGTAAGATATAAAGTATCATTTGTGCCTCGGAGCATATCGTAGAAGTCCTGACATTATTAGATGGAGATATGTTCTCGAGTAGCAGACACAATGAGAATATTTCATTCTGGCAATAGACTAAATACTTGAATTCGTATAATGACTGATTATCATGTCTAACTAGACGATAAAGGTTATATGAAAATTCTTGAAGGTTTTAAAATGTCTTAAAATAATTTTATTGAGTACGCAATGGTTTCTGAGATTGCTTAACACGGATAAATAATCTTTTCAACCTCATGAAAATGATTATAAATTCCATGTATTAGTGTAATTGGTGCACTTATAGATTGCTGGTTATGAAAATGCTAGAAGATTATTTGATATGCATAACGAAATTAATGTGAAAGGACTGTCATATTATCATTCAAGTTATGGCAAGAAACTAACAAAGCAAGTGACTCAACACATAGAAAATGTGTGATTTTGTATGAAAAGAAAGGACGAGCTTCAATAAAATTGAAATGATCAATCTTTGAGTCATAAATAATTTGATTATGTAGATGCAGAACATTAATTTGATCTGCATAAATCTCGATCGAAAATGAGCTATTTGTTTACATATGAAGGAAAAACAATATCTTGCCATTCAAAGAATCAAACATTGGTAATCATTCCTTCAAATTATGCAAAAATAATATTGATCTATGAAGTAAGTCAGGAGTGTGTTTGGTTGAATTCATGATCTATCATATTAAGAAAATATGTGATTTTCCTTTGGCAAAGGATATTCTTGCCACCATAGACGAAAATAATATATAGCTCAATTGAATGGAGGATACAATCAAAAGAGATCAGACAAAGTATATTTCACAAAAAGTCTTTTTCACACATGATCTTCAACAAAATGGTGAGATAGACGTTCAAAGGCTCGTACAAGTGATAATCTTCTAAACTTATTCACTAAGGATTACCAACATCAATATTTGAGAAGTTGTGATATAAGATTGGAATGCATCGCCTCCAAGATATCAACTAAAGTTTTTATTAGGGGGAGAAAAATAAGTGTTGTACTCTTTTACTTAATCATGGTTTTGTCCCAAATGGGTTTTCCTGGTAAGGTTTTTAGCGAGGTAACATTCAAGCGTATTAAAAGATATGCGTACTCTTTTTCTTTCACTAGGATTGTTTCTCACAGGGTTTTTTCCTAGTAAGTTTTTAACGAGGCATATTATCGACGGACATCCAAGGGGGAGTATTATAAATTCATTTAACTAAGTGGATTGTCCATTGAATATATTCTTGAATTACTTGAATTCATTTATGTATATTTCCAAGGTGATCTGATTCATTGTGGATAAACATGTATCTACTAATTTGGTGACCTTTGGGAGTGATATCTCAACACTATAAATAGAGATATCACTCACCATTTGAAAAATATAATTGAATAAGAAGAAAAGTCTTCCCCTTCATCTACTTCTCTTGCCTTCTTCTCTTTATGATTATATTATTCTGAGTTTATATTTTATAAAAGACAAAAAAATATTAGGACAATGAATAACTGAGATGTTCCTGGTCCTGTAGAAAGCTCACATCTTCAAGGACGTGTTTTTCCAATATGGTTGTTATATTTATTATGACGTGGGTGTGTAGTGAAAGAGAGATGATTCTAATGAATAATATTATGTCTTTTATTAAATGCTATAAAAGAGAATAATTTTATGTTAAATGAAAGTGTTTTTGTAACGACCCGCTAGGTCATTTTAAAACTAGGACTATTTTGACTGTTCGAAAAATTTAAAGGGGTATTTTAAACTAGTCAGTAACTATGAGTACCTAGTAGATGAATTTTCTTAAATGAATATTATAGTTGAATAGTTAGTGATTCACATCCATAATAAATAGTTACCACTGCTCATGTAATTAATTTAGGTTAATGGAATTTAGTGTTATTTTATTTTTATCAAAAATTGAGAACCAAAGAGAAGAGAACGACAAATCAGTCACGAACAGAAACAAATTTAAAACATGCGATTTTTGGGTTGAGGATAACTTCAGGTACCTCCTTTAAAGTTTTTGTTTTATAGTATATGATTTATAGTATATGAAATTTGTTGGTGAGAAAGAATACAGTAGCGATTCAATAACTACTTGTTATTTGTGGTTTATTTCAGCGGTGGAATCAAATTTAGTGAAGAATGTTAGAGTGATAGTTACTTAATGGGTGATAATTGTTAGCTAATGAATAAGTAATGACTGGAAAATTATGAGTGAAAAATAAAGGCAAATTTTTTTATTTCATGGGTAAGGTGCAGTGTATGGTTGAGTTGAGATTTTTATTTTTCTTCTCACGGGTTGGGATTTCTGGGGAACATAAATTTGGTTCCTAGTTGATAGCCTAACGATTTCCTAATGATTGCTAATGATTGTCATATGTAGTAATGTGTAGAAGTTGGAAATTTTATGTAGGGACATGGACGTAGTGTAGGTTCTGGGATTTGGTCTGCAATTTTCCTTATTTTTTTGTATTAGAATGGTGGGGGACAAGATTGAGCCAATCAGTAGGCAATCATGCCAATTATTGGCATTTGATAGGTGTATTTTGAAATTAAGGCATTTTACGAATGAATTAAAAAGAATGGTAAAGTTGCAGTTATTCTCTGGTTTCGTGAATTTGTGAATTTGTTCTTAATTTATTTATTTATATAATTAAGATATTAGTTTTTGATATATTGAGATAGATAATTAATTATTAGGTGTATATCATATGATCTAACATTGAATTACAAGATATTGGAGAGATTAAGGTTCAATTCTTGGCTTGAAATTTAGCAAATATGATAATTTTGGAATATAAACTATATCAATACTTGGAGCTTGATTAGAGATATGAATGAGTATTAGGGTCTATGATAGAAATATAATAATTTTAGTGTCTACAAACTCTCTTACTTACGAATGTTGCATAATTGGTAGAATGTGAACATTTTGAAACTTTGCAAAAAGGGAACGAACTATCGTGAAGATTCGTGGCACGAGTTCGGCACTTAAGGTATGTTAAGGCTTTTTAGATTTTGTTAAAGTACATTTTTCCTAATTAAAGATTAAAACCGGAATAGACAATGAGTAAGGGCGAAATATGGAGTTATTGTACCAATGGTGTGACGGGCATTGGCATGAGTACCAGGGATATAAAAGGAAATTTTATTACTATAGATGCGGGTAGAAACCCGAGAATGCCAAAGCATATGGGTATTAGCTGATTTATTCTTGACTTGAATTCTTTGTGTGATTGTGCTTTTCTTTATTGCACCCGTATAATTGTGATAACTGATGTGATTATGTATTATTCTGATAATAGTTGAGTGAGATGCATCATCATCCCCGTTATTGAATTAATAATGTGTACATGCATTGACATGAGATTGAGTATAAGATGGACACGTAGAGATCGTCCGTGCTGGGGATGGTGAGATGTTAAGATTATAATTTGGGCACGTGGAAACCGTCCGTGCAGAAATTGTTTGATTTAATCATAGTGCGTTGAGATCGTCCGCCTAGATACGTGAAGATCGTCTATGTCGGTATATGGACCTCGCGAGGCCCCATGGGTCATGAACTCTCGATGAATTTCTGAGGAGTATCATATATATACGATTGAGAGAGTACTAGGTATTATGAGGCATATCATTTCATTAGTGTCATATTGCATTGCATTTCATGACATCCTTCACTTTTGGTGATTATGTGTTTTGTTATTTGTGGTTGGAATATACTTGATATTTGATTACCTCTTTTGAGGAACTTGACTGGTAAGTGTATTATAGACTTCTATAAGTAAGGAACACATTTTTCTTGTATAAACTCCCGTCACTACTTCTTCGTGGTCGGTCAATAAGATATACAAAGTACACGTGGTTTCGTACTCATACTACACTTGCTTCACTCTTTTGTGGTGCAAATTCTATTCTGAGTACGAGCAGATCTCGTGGAGTTTTTTGAGTTTGAACTTTGAGTGTCTTGGAGTTGTGGTGAGCTGCTTGGTTGTTCTGTGGCCCACACTTCCCTCTATCTTTTAGTTATTCTATTATTTTAGTATTCTGGCAGGATATTCCTTATGTTGGATTTGTCATTTTAGCTTCAGACATGCATCATATTTTAGAATCTCTTGTACTTATTACACCAATTCTTGGAGGGTATTTTAAGTTTTCTACATTTCGTACTTATAGAAAATCAGTGTTGGAGATTTTTGCTAAGTGTTTACCTTTTTATTCATTCGTTAGTTAAGTTTGGTAAAAATATGTTGGGTTGGCTTACCTATTGGTTGGGAACATAGGTGCCATCACGACTAGTGAATTTGGATCGTGACAAATTTAGTATTATAGCTCTAGGTTCATCGGTCTCATGAGTATAAGAGCAATGTTTAGTAGAGTCTTGCGGATCGGATTGATGACGTCCATACCTATCTTGGAGAGGCTATAGGACATTTAGGAAAAATTCTTTTCTTTCATTCATTATCGTGCACACTTGACCTTGTTGAAATTCTAATTTTGACATTTCATTCTCTCTTAGATAGTGAGGACTTGTACATCGGCAAGTGGTGATCAGGAGCATATTCATGCACCTGCTTATGGGAGCACTATCCGAGGTAGAGGCAGGGGACGAGGTCGAGGTCGGGGTAGGGGCCGTATTGCAACACCTGTGGAAGGACAAGTACCAATAGCTACCCAGGGTTGTGATAGGACAGTACCTCCTGATGCAGATGTTATTCATGGGGATGTGCAGGATGGTGTCGAGGGGGATGGACCAGCTCAGGCTCCACCCAGTATTATTGTCACCCTAGTTCTTCAAGATACCTTGGCTCGTATGTTAGGACTTCTAGAGGGGATGGCTCAGGCAGGAACTTTGCCTGTCACTTCTGATGGCTCACAGACCTGTGTTGGAGGTCAAACTCCAGGTTTGATAGTTGCTCCAGATTGTCAGACTCTCATGACTTAGTCAGCTGCTTCTGTAGCTCCCCATTTAGATATTATGGAATTTCCAGATATTGCATCACACTTGGTAAACAGGCATTCCATGACCATTGATGAACAAAAGATGTTTGGTAGGTTCAGACTAATGAATCCTCTGACTTATTATACTGTGACTTAACTGAGGATGCTTATGAATTTATAGTTAGTTGTCATGAGAGGTTGCATAATCTTGGATTAGTGGAGTCTCATGGAGTTGACTACACAGCATTTCAGATGAGTGGCTCTGCCAAGCAGTGATGGAGGGATTATATTAGTAGTACTCAGTTGGATCCCCTCCACTATCCTGGACTAAGTTTACTCAGGTATTTCTAGCCGAATTCGTTGCAAGCAGTGAGAGGGAGCGCAAGAGGGCAGAGTTTGAGGGTTTAGAGAAAGATGGTATGTCAGTCGCAAAGTATGAGGGAAAATTTCATGCCTTGGATAGGCATGCTTCGATGATACTTCCCACAGAGGCTGAGAGGGTGAGAAGGTTTGTTAAGGGGATGATTATTCCGATTCGTCTTGAGTTTCTTAGGTTGCTACTTCAAGTGTTCCATTCCAGAAGGTGGTAGATGTTGCTAAGGAGTTGGAGATGATTTGGCGCAAGGGATTTGAGCAGCGTGAGGGCAAGAGGACCCGTCATTCAGGTGATTATGGTGGTGCTCCACCTAGGAGTCAAGGTTATGTAGGGAAAGGTTATCACTCTCAGACCAGAAGACCCATTCATACAGCTATACCAGCGTCTGAGGTTGGTTACGTTGGGCATAGTTCTTCGAGTTCGATGCATACTTCACAGGGCTCATCTTCTAGACCTATAGGTTGTGGAGGACATTATGGTCATTCAGGTTCCTCTCATCAGCCTACGTCTCGTAGGGGCTGTTTTGAGTGTGGTGATATGGGGCACTTTGTGAGAGACTTCCCTAAGACCAGGTGTTGGGGCTTACATAAGGGTTCTCAAGCTTCGACTTTCAGGGCTGCACAAACTCCAGCTAAGGGGTGTGTACAGAGTGGCAGACGTGGTTCTCATTCAAGTAGAGGTGTTCCTCCTTCTGGTTGAGGTGGTGATCGTGGAGGTTCATAATATGAGGGAGGTCGTTCTGACTGTTATGCTTTTACGGGTAGGCCAGAGGCTGAGGCTTCAGATGTTGTTATCACATGTATTATTCCGGTTTGTTATTGTTTGATCCAGGCTCTACTTATTCTTATGTGTCTACATATTCTCTTCAAGTTTGGATATATTATGTGAGTCTCTTGATTTGTCGGTACATGTTTCTACTCCTGTCGGGGATTCTATAGTGGTAGACCGGGTTTATCGATTATGTATTGTTACCTTTGAGGGGTATGACACTCATGCAAAATTAAAGGTCTTAGATATGGTAGATTGTGATGTGATTCTTGGTACGAATTGGTTATCTTCTTACCACCCAATTTTAAATTATCATGCCAAGACAATTACTTTAGCTATGCCTGAAATTCCTATAGTAGAATGGAGAGATTCTCTTAGTCACCCTTCTAACAGTGTAATATCATTTCTTAAGGCTCGTCAGTTGGTAGAGAGAGGATGTTTGGCTTACTTGGCACACATTCGAGATACTAGTGTGGAGACTACTATGCTTGAGTCTATCCCAGTAGTGAGTGAATTTTCGGAGGTATTTCTGACAGATTTTTCAGGTCTTCCACCATATCGTGATATTGAATTTTGTATTGATATGGATCCAGGTACTCAACCTATTTCCATTCCTCCTTATCGTATGGCACCAACTGAATTGAAAGAGTTGAAGGACCAGTTGCAGGATTTGTTGAGCAAGTGTTTTATTAGACCAAGTGTATCTCTTTGGGGTGATCCAGTGTTATTTGTAAAGAAGAAAGATGGATCTATGCGTATGTGAATTGACTATCGGCAATTGAACAAGGTAACCATCAGAAATAAGTACCTGATACCTCGTATTGATGATTTATTTGATCAGTTGTAGGGTGCTTAAGTTTTCTCCAAGATTGATTTGAGATCTTGCTATCATCAGCTGAAGGTTAGGGCGGAGGATATCCCTAAGACAACTTTTTTAACATGTTATGGCCATTACGAGTTTTGGTGATGTCTTTCGGATTGACTAATGTCCCTGCAACTTTTATGGACTTGATGAATGGAGTGTTCATACCGTATTTGGATTCCTTTATTATTGTCTTCATAGATGATATATTGGTATACTCACGCAGTAAGAAGGAACACAAGCATCATTTGAGGATTGTGCTTGGGATTCTAAAGGAGAAGAAGCTTTATGCAAAGTTTTCAAAGTGTGAGTTTTGGCTTAGTTCGGTAGTATTCTTGGGACATATAGTGTCCAAAGAGGGTATTATGGTGGATCCTAAGAAGATTGAGGCAGTTAGAGATTGGGTCAGACCTGCTTCATTTACTGAGATTCAGAGTTTCTTAGGACTTGCAAGTTATTATGGACGGTTTGTAGAGAGGTTCTTATCCATTGCATCTCCATTAACTAGTTTGACACAGAAAGAGGTGACTTTTCAGTGGTCTGATGAGTGTAAGGTTAGTTTCCAAAAGCTCAAGACTTTATTAACTACTACTCCGATTTTGACCCTACCCATGGAGGGAGAGTATTTTTTTGTATATTGTGATTCTTCTCGGATTGGTCTTGGTTGTGTATTGATGCAAAAGGAAAGGTGATAGCGTATTCTTCGAGGCAGTTGAAAGTTCATGAGAAGAGCTACCCTATTCATGATTTAGAGTTGGCGGCTACTGTGTTTGCATTCAAAATTTTGAGGCATTATGTTTATTGTGTGCATTGTGAGGTGTTCACATATCATCGTAGTCTCCAATGTATATTCAATCAGAGGGATCTCAATTTGAGGCAGTGGAGATGGTTGGAGTTGACCAAAGACTATGACAAGACTATTCTTTATCATCCAGGCAAGGCAAATGTGGTAGCAGATGCCTTGAGTCGGCAGGCGGTAAGTATGGGTAGTCTAACCATGTTACAGGTTGGTGAGCATCCTTTAGCTAGGAATGTCCAATCTTTGGACAATAGCTTTGAGAGACTTGATATTTTCAGAATCTTGTAAGGTGTTGGCTTATATGGAGGCTAGGTCATCCTTGTTGGAGTAGATTCGGGCTCAATAGTTTAATGATGGTGATTTATGTAAGATTAGAGACAAGGTATTAAAAGGAGAAGTCAAGGCTTCATTTCTGTATAGCAAGGGAGTTTTGAGGATTAAAGGTCGTATTTGTGTTCCTCAGACAGGTGATTTGACTAGATTGATCATTGATGAGGCCCATAGTTCGAGGGCTACTAAGATGTATCATAACTTGAAGCAGCATTATTGTAGGTGTTGTATGAAGAGGGACATAGTAGATTTTGTATCTCGGTGTTTGAATTGTCAGCAAGTGAAGTATGAACACCAAAAGCCTGGAGGTGTGACTCAGAGGATGCCCATACCTGAGTCGAACTGGGAGAGCATTGCTATGGACTTTGTGTAGGATTGCCATGTACCTTGGGTAAGTTTGATGTTATATGGATCATCGTGGGTCGATTGACTAAGTCTTCACACTTTGTACTAGTTCAGACTACCTATAATTAAGAGAAGTTAGCCAAGATTTATATTCGAGAGATAGTTCGTTTGCATGGGGTTCCTATTTCTATTATTTCAGATCGTGGCACCCAATTCACATCTCATTTCTGATGGTCTATGCAGAAATTGTTGCGCACTCGGGTGGATCTTAGTACAAGCTTTCACCCTCAGACTGATGGTCAGTCTGAACGGACTATTCAGGTTCTTGAGGACATGTTATGGGCGTGTGTGATTGACTTTGGTGGTCACTAGGATAAGTTCTTTCCACTAGCAGAGTTTTCTTACAATAATAGTTACCATTTGAGCATTGAGATTGCACCATTTGAGGCTTTGTGTGGTAGGATATGTCGATCTCCAATTGGTTGGTTTGATGCATTTGAGGTTAGATCGTGGGGTACAAATTTGCTGAGGGAGTCCTTGGACAAGGTCAAATTGATCCAAGATAGACTTCTCATGGATCAAAGTAGGCAAAAGAGTTATGCGGATTGAAAGGTTCGTGATTTGGAGTTTATGGCTTGGAGAGAGGGTTCTATTGAAGGTTTCACCCATGAAGGGTGAGATGAGATTTGGGATAAAGGGAAAGTTGAGCCCAAAGGTATATTGGCCCTTTTGAGATTGTAGAACGGATTGGTGAGGTGGCGTATTAGTTGGCTTTGCCACCTTGTTTGTCGTGTATTCATCCCATATTTCATATTTTGATATTGAAAAAGTATCTTCAGGGTGGTGCTCATGTGATTCAATGGGATTCGGTGTTACTTGATCAGAATTTAACTTTTGAGGAGCCGTTAACCATTTTAGATAGGCCAACTCGGAAGTTGAGGTCCAAGGAGATTGCTCCAGTAAAGGTTCAATGGAAGTATCGTCCAGTGGAGGAGGCTACACGAGAGACCGAGTCAGACATCAAGAGTAGATATCCTCAGCTTTTTGAGTGTCCAGGTGAGTTCTTTTCTTTTTCCGTTCGAGGACGAACGTTTGTTTAAGTGGTAGGTGATGTAACAACCCGCTAGGTAGTTTTAAGAACTAGGACTATTTTGACATTGTCCAAAAAATTTAAAGGGGTATTTTAAACTAGTCAGTAACTATGAGTATCTGTTGATTAATTTTGTTAAATGAGTATTATAGTTGAATAGTGAGTGGGTCACATCCATAATAAATAGTTACTACTTGGCCCATGTAATTAATTTAGGTTAATGGAATTTAGTGTTATTTTATTTTATCAAAGAGAAGAGAACGACAAATCAATCACGAACAGAAACAAATTTAAAACCTGCGATTTTTGGGTTGAGGATAGCTTCAGGTACCTCCTTTAAAGTTTTTGTTTTATAGTATATGATTTATAGTATATGAAATTTGTTGGTTAGAAAGAATACAGTAGCGATTCAATAAGTTCTTGTTATTTGTGGTTTATTTTAGCGGTGGAGTCAATTTAGTGAAGAATGTTGAAGTGATAGTTACTTAATGGGTGATAATTGTTAGCTAATGATTAAGTAATGACTGGAAAATTATGAGTGAAAAATAAAGGCAATTTGTTTTTTTGATTTCATGAGTAAGGTGCAGTGTATCGTTGAGTTGAGATTCTTATTTTTCTTGACACGGGTTGGGATTTCTGGGGAACATAAATTTGGTTCCTAGTTAATAGCCTAGTTATTTCCTAATGATTGCTAATGATTGTCATATGTAATAATGTGTAGAAGTTTGAAATTTTATGGAGGGACATGAAAGTAATGTAGGTTCTGGGATTTGGTCTGCAATTTTCCTTATTTTTTTATTAGAATGGTGGGGTACAAGATTGAGCCAATCATTAGGAAATCATGCCAATGATTGCCATTTGATAGGTGCATTTTGAAATTAAGGCATTTTACGAATGAATTAAAAAGAATGGTAAAGTTGCAGTTATTCTCTGGTTTCGTGAATTTATGAACTGGTTCTAAATTTATTTATTTATCAAATTAAGATACTAGTTTTTGATAGATTGAGATAGATAATTAATTATTAGGTGTATATTATATAATCTAACATTGAATTACAAGATATTTGGAGAGATTAAAGTTCAATTCTTGGCTTGAAATTAGAAAATATGATAATTTTGAAATATAAACTATATCAATATTTGGGGCTTGATTAGAGATATGAGTGAGTTTTAGTGTCTATGATAGACATATAATAATTTGAGTGTCTAAAACTAGCTTAGTTACGAATGTTGCATAATTGGTAGATTATGAACGTTTCGAAACTTTGCGAAAAGGGAAGGAACTATCTTGGCACGAGTTCGACACTTAAGGTATGTTATGGCTTTTTAGACATCGTTGAAGAACATTTTCCTAATTAAAGACTAAAACAGGAATAGACAATGGGTAAGGGCGAAAGATGGGGTATCATACTAATTGTGTGACGGGCATTGGTACGAGTACCGGAGAAAAGTTTATTACTACAGAATGCAGGTTGAAATACGAGAATGCCAAAACATATGGGCATTAGATGATTTATTCTTGACTTGAATTCTTTGTGTGATTGTGTTTTTCTTTATTGCACCTGTATAGTTGTGATAACTGAGGTGGTTATGTATTATTCTGATATTAGTTGATTGAGGTGCATCATCATCCCCTTTATTTAATTAATATTGTGTACATGCATTGACATGAGATTGTGTATAAGTTGGGCACGTGGAAATCGTCCGTGTTGGGGATGGTGAGATGTTAAGATTATAATTTGGACACGTGGAGACCCTCCGTGTGGAAACTGTTTGATTTTATGATAGTGCGTTGAGATCACCCGCATAGACACGTGGAGATCGTCCATGTCGGTATATGGACCTCGCGAGTCCCCCATGGGTCTTGAACCCTCGATGTATTTCCGAGGAGTATCATGTATATACGATTGAGAGAGTACTAGGTATTCTGAGGCATATCATTTCATTAGTATCATATTGCATTGCATTTCATGACATCCTTCATTTTTGGTGATTATGTGTTTTGTTATTGGTGGTTGGAATATACTTGATATTTGATTACCTCTATTGAGGAACTTGACTAGTAAGTGTATTATAGACTTGTATAAGTCAGGAACAAATTTGTCTTGTGTAAACTGTCGTCACGTCTTCTTCGTTGTTGGTCAATGAGATATACTGGGTACACGTGGTTTCGTACTAATACTACACTTGCTGCACTCTTTTGTGGTACAGATTCAATTCCGAGTACGAGCTCATCTCGTGGAGCTTTTTGAGTCCGAGCTTGGAGTGTCTTGGAGTTGTGGTGAGTTGCTTGGCTGTTTAGTGCCCCACACTTCCCTCTATCTTTTAGTTATTCTGTTATTTTAGCATTCTGACCGGATATTCCTTATGTTGGATTTTTCATTTGAGTTTTAGACTTGCATTGTATTTTAGAAGATCTTGTACTTATGACGCCAATTCTTGGGGGGTATTTTCAGTTTTCCATATTTCGTACTTATAAGGAAATCTGTGTTTGAGATTTTTTTTAAGTGTTTACCGTTTTAGTCATTAGTTAGTAATGTTTGGTAAAATATTTTGGGTTGGCTTACCTATTGGTTGGGAACATATGTGCCATAACGACTTGTGAATTTGGGTCCTGACAGTTTTCATAATCGGTAAAGGTTGAACTCGTTAATTAGTAAGTTGTTATATGAGTCATGCATTATAATTGAATTATCGAAATGGAGAAAATAACTTAAGAGTTATATTGTTGAGCCGATAAAAGTTATAACAATTTGACCCACTTTAATTGAAAGTATATCAATTTAATCACTTTATACTTTTTAAATTTTTTTTTTTAAAAAAAAATCTACTCACACTTACTTTGATTGAAAGTATATTACTAAAAACACTTTTTACTTTTTAGGTTATTTCTTAAAAAAATGTCTGCTCAAACTAAAAATATGATTATTTATAAAAACGAATGGAGCATATGTATATTAAATTGTGATCATGTCGAGTGTAAGTACATATTTCTTGAAAAATGAATGCAATGTTTCTAGTTCATGAGTAACAAATCAACTCATACTTTTATTTTACATTTATTTAGAAAGTTTTTCCCAATTGAAAGGAGAAAAAATGAAAAAAAAAACTGAATATCATGAGTGGGTTGTTGAATATTGGATTTGTAGTTGTTTGTGACTTGAGATTATTGTTAAGATATGACACCTGAGCCTAACTCAACCCAAAAGCTAGATCATTAGGGGAGGTTTGTCCAAGTCCATATAAAGAGATCAAATTCTCATTCCTCTATTGATGTGGGACATCTTAACACAACTGAAACGTGAACACTTCTAAATAGGGGTCCATCATCGATGAACAACAAATTGGGATGAGCTTGACTCTGATATCATGTTAAGATATGAAACCTAAGCCTAACTCAACCCCAAAAGTTAGCTCACGAAGAAAAGTTTGTCCAAGTCCATATAAAGAGACCAAATTCTCACCCCTCTATCGATGTGGGACATCTTAACAATTACCCATACTAAAAAGGTGGAAAATAAGAAAAGGAAAGCATACATAATAAATATAACAACCATATTGGAAAAATGCGTCCTTGAAGATGTGAGATTTCTGCAAGACCATGGATATCAATATATATATTTTTTTTAAAGCTTCTTAGTTATTCATTGTCCTAATATTTTTTGTCCGTTTTATAATATAAACTCAGAATAATATAATCATTAAGAGAATAAGGCAAGAGAAATACATGAAAGGGAAGACTTCTCTTCTTATTCAATTGTATTTTTTAAATGGTTAGTGATATCTCTATTTATAGTGTTGAGATATCACTCCCAAAGTTCACCAAATTAATAGATATATGTTTATCCACAATGGATCATATCACCTTGGAAATATACTACATGAATTCAAGTAATTCAACAATATATTCAATGGAGAATCCACTTAGTTAAATGAATTTATAACACTCCCCCTTGGATGTCCATAGAGAATATGCCTCGTTAAACCTTACTAGAAAAAACCATGTGGGAAAAAATTCTAGTGAAGGAAAAAGCTTACACATATCTTTTGATACGCATAATTTGTTGCCTCATTAAAAAACTTGCCAGGAAAACCAGCGGGACAAAACCTCAGTCAAGAAAAAAAGAGTGCAACACGTATTATACTCCCTCTGATCAAAACATCACTTAATTTCTTGTGATGATGTCATCAAATATTATATATCAGCTTCTCAAATAATGATAATGGCAATGTCTTTGTGATCAAATCGCATTAACGGAGATGTTGCATCGTTGATGTAACACCCCGGAAATTTTTGAGCTAAGACTTAAATTGTTCTTCATAGTGAGTGAGATTTTACCAAGGAATAAAAAAAACTTCTTAATTATTAAGGTCAAGGTACTAGATGTAGCACCTTGAGTTCTAAAAGAACTAAATTGAAAATAACAAAAATATGAAATTTGGAGAGTTAAGTTAAGTATGAGTTTTGGGTCAACTTCAAATGACCATAACTCCTAGAAAAGGAAGAGTTAAGTGTTCTACAAGATATCATAGGAAAAATCTTTGAATTATCTTTTCAAAGCCGCCAAATTTTCTATGTTTTGAGTTCAGATGAGTGAGATATGACCTTCTGAAGTTAGGATGTCCAGCTAAGGAAAGTTAGCCGAAAATAGTAGGGGGTATTTTGGTCTTTTCCTTATCCAATCAGATTTAGTTCGTGTTTAGTATTATTTTAGGGGTCTAATCTGATTAGGTTCAGTTTTTTAATCCTAATTTACGCCTAGGATTTTAGTTGAGAGTTCAAGAAGAGAAAAGAAGAAGATAAAAGAGGAGAAAAGATAACGGAGCGAAGCACTCATCGAACTTCTTGAGAGTTATTGCGGATTGTCCCCATGGGTTTCATCCATAAGAGGTATGTAAGCTTCCGTAGTGTTGGTTTGTTCACCCACACGCCAATCATGTTATTTTCAGCGCAATTTCATTCTTAAAATTGAAAGATTATAGTTCTTGATGAGTTCTTGATAAGTGTTCTTGAGTTTCATTAAGTTTTGATGTAAGATTCTACGTGAGTCAACTTTATATCTTAGAATATAGAGATTTACGTTAGCCATAACCTATCCAATTAAAGGTAATTGAATCTACTTTCCAACGCCATCAATTTAGCGTCAATCCAATTCCTGAGTAAAAAGTTATGACTGTTTTAGTAACCTATATAGTGTTGTTATGAATTAGCCGACGGGAAGTATTAAAAAGAGTGCCTTTTGTATTCTTACCTCCAAGAAAATCATAAACGAATTTCTTGACTAATAGAAGGCTAAAAACAATCAGATTTTCATCTTCACTCATGAAAATCATAAATTTTTATCATAGAGATTTCAAAAAACTAATTCAAGAATCTCAAGAAAGATTTTCTTATTGTTTACCTTCAAGACAGGGTTTCAAGGTTTCTAATCAAGTTCTTCTTCAAGGTTATTCAAGATTCTTCAAGATTCTTGTTCTTACAAGTATGTAAGTCTATCATAGTGTTGTACTAGTTCATTGCATGCACTACATCTCCTTTCAGATCAGTAAAAGAATAATCTAGGATTCTACCCCTAAATTTGAATATTGTTGAGATAAGTTGATTTTGAGTTCTTGAGTTCATGTTTATTTTTTAAAAAAAATCATAATTCACATTCAAGAGAAAGTTAAGAGTAGAGTTCAAGAAAGTATTTAAGTTCAATTGTTAATTCTTTGAGATCCATCATTGATTAAGTTTTGAGGAAGTAAACAAGGGAATGAGAAGATTCATATACATGAGTTCCATGTAGTATGTAGACCCTCGAGTCGAGTCGTTCATGCCAATAAATTCCGCATGGACTCCACAAATTGAGTATCCTTGAGAGTAGTTGTATCTTCATGTTTTAAGTCTTGAGTATTGAGTTCTTAATCTCCTTTGAGATTATATTTCTAATCATGGGACTATTACATTTTACCCATGAAGTCCTTGAGTTGAATTTTCCATGCCCATAATTCTGCATGAACCCTATAAGTCGAACTGTCTTGAGATGAGGAGTACCTTTGAGTTCTCGAGTTAAGTAGTTCATGCTCATAATTCCGCATGAACCCTCTAAGTTGAAAATCATGAAATAATCCATAAACATGAGATCATGAACCTTGAATCCACACTTCAATTGAAGGAAAGTTAAGAGTCAAGTTTAGAAGTTAAGAAGAAAGTCAAAACAAAGTTTATAAAGTTCTCAAAATTATTTTACAAACATTTTATCTTTGTTTTAAGACTAAAAGTTTCAAGTTAAGCTAAGAGGTAAGAGTTGAGTTCACTTCTCAAAAGGCTATAAGGAACTAAGTATTCCCAAAGAAATTATAAATATTTTCACATTTAATATAAGAGGAAACTGAGATTTCCAAAGAGCCTTCGGATAGTTTTCAAAAAAAGATTAATGGCTTTCTAAATTAAGCAAGAAGGGAAACTGAGATTTCAAATATAGCACTTGAGCTAAGTTCTTGAGCACTAATCTCAAATCACAGAAGAAGTATATTTTTAAAACATAAGAGCTAGTATATTTTGGGAGTAGTATTGAACATTGAACTGGGGGCGAGCATGAGTTCAAATAACTCACGTCTCAATAAAACCATGTAGCCACCGTGGATAGAAAAGGTTCATACTTTTTAGATGAATCTTTTTCACATTGGACTAGTGGATCCACTAAGTTAAGTTAGGTCCTAAACTGATGGCAAGGTATAGGATGGTCCTTGGCAGCGTGAGGTAAAGTGTTGTATCATCACTATAGATCTTAAGTGATGTTGTTGGTTAGAGAAACTCCCACATAAGTTATTATATTTTTATATACATGAGTTAATTGTATTTTCATATACATTTCAGAGTTATGTTCTATCATTTTTATGCACACAGAGTTGACATCATATTTTTAAACAACCTTTCTTTATGTTGCACTTGTTTTAAATTGTTTTATATTGCAATGAGTTCAGTTAAGTATGAGGAGTTGAGTATTTCGAGTTGAGTACCTTAACTTGAGTATCTTGAGTTGATAAGTACTTAATTGAGTCGAGTATCATATCTTTGAAGTTGAGTATCTAATCTCTAAGTTGAGTATCTTATCCGTGAGTACTTCTGAGTTGAGTGGTTTAGAGTATCCTTGAGTATTCCTTGAGTTGAGTAAGTTTGAAACGAGGTAAGTATGTTTCCTTTTATCAAGTTCAAGCCTATGTTTTATGCTTTAGATTTTCCCTTACATGCTCGTACATTTCACGTACTGAGCCATTTGTCCTGCATCTTTTGATGATGTATACACAGGTATTCAGGATCTTGAATAGGAGCTTCGTTGATGCATCTTAAAGTTCGAGTTAGCTATGGCGAGCCTCCTTACTTCCGGAGGATTTCATTTACCTTTCAATTATATCAGTTGTTAGGATGTCATGGGTCTTGTCCCGACATCCATAATTGTCATTTAGAGGCTTCATAGACAGACAATAGAGTTTCAGAAGTCTTCATTTATTTTGTTAAATGTTTTAAAGACTAAAGTTTTCTATTTATGACAATTTGAATATATTATTTTATTATTCATATTTTTCTTTTGAGTTAAAGCTTTGTAATTTTGAGTTTGTTGAATTTTATTTTGGTTTTAACCTTTTGTGCTTAAGTTAGTCTTCCGCTTGTAGCCAGCCAAGATGAGGGTTCGCTTGGGGACCATCAATGGTTCTTGAGTGCCGATCACGTCCAAGGTGTAGAGTAGGGTCGTGACAGTTGAACTCATCCTAATATATCATTTTCCGATTTCATTTGCATGACGAGGCTTTGAGCTTATCCGAATACATTCTTGAATATCATTTTATTCGTCATGACCTTATTGTTGCAAGTAAATTGCTTATTCAACTTGTTCACATCAATAATAATTTTGTGAACTTTCATTAGCAGTTGATTATCTTCGTACATTGTGATAGGTATATTCTTTTTCAAAGAAAAACCACACATTCCTGAATATGGTGTGTCATTGATCTCAACCAGACACACTTTCAACTTGCTTCATTGAGGGCTATTATTTCTTCATGGGGGCTACAAATGTCTGCTTCATTGATCTCCACGGTATTTATTGTGCCTACACATGTAAATAAATAGTGTATCTGAGATTAAAATTTATGCAGATCAGATAAATATTCTGCAGCTGAGTAACTAGTCAGTTTTGACTTGAATTCCTCGGAATAGAATAAACTCATGTCTATGGTTCTTCGAAGATATTAAAGTGTGTACTTAACACAATTTCAATGTACTTTTGTTGGGGAGGAACCAAATATTGCCAGTAAATTTAATGCAAAACAAATATCTGATCGAGTATTGTTAGCAAGATGCATTAGTGCCCTGATTGCACTAAGATATGGAGTTTCATCAGCAAGAAGCTCGCAATCCTTCTTTTGAGATCAGATTGAATCTTTATTTATGCCAAACGATCTCATAATCATTAGGGTACTCAAGGAATGTGATTTATCCATATAAAATTGCATCTAAACTTTTTTGTGTATGATGATTGATCGACAAATATTGTAGGTCAAGACATACTTTTGTCTATTCAGGATCTTTTCATTTTAGATTCCCTTCTCAAACACTCAATAGTTTTTAAAAGATCTTTAAGAGTGTTCACATGTTCAAGTCATCAATATACACAACTATTATAACAAATTTAGATCCTGACATTTTCATAAAAATGCAAGGACAATTAGGGTCATTCGTACCCTTTTCTTCTTTGATTATTTCAATCCATATAAGAATTCTTGAAGCTTTATTGAAAAAGTTTCTTTCAAACTCTTATATGCTTCAGACACCTCGATTGCTTTAAGGATTTTCATCTAACCTTCATTGTCTAGCTAGACATGACAATTATTCATTATATGCATTCAAGTTTTTCATATGTTGCCAGATCAAAACAAACCTCATTGCATCCACCATAGGAGAAAACATCTCAATAATGTCAGGATTTTTGCGACAACCTTTGTGCCCCAAGGCACAAATCCGTACTTGATAATTGATATCTTACGATTATACCATCACATAAAAAATATTTTTACTCCACTTACATTATAGCTTAATTTATGGACTATCAATCCAAAACATCACTTTTCTAAGTGAGAAAATATACTTGAATTATGTATTTTTACTTGGCCAATTATTTATCTGTCCACACTCTATGATAGATTTGAATTCAAGATCCTCGTCACAAATTATTTCATTGAGCGCTACCTAATATCAAATATATTGTCGACGGTTATTTCATATCAATTCCAACATGACATAATTTATCGAGATCTCTTCATTTTTCATAATTTTTCAGGTACCTGAACCTTTTTCAAGGTTTTTATGAAGTGATATGTCAATGTGCTCTTTTATAGCAATTGCCTCATTATTATGACCATATTAATCATTTGCTCCTCTCCTTATTCAAAGAATTTTACATTTGAAACCGATTGGTCTATTACGCTTCAGGCGTATCATGGACTCTGTCCTTCAAGGAATTTTCATTGGAGCATTTGCAGCTGAATTATAACATGGGGTCAGTAAATTCATCTGGCATAGATTTGCAACATTATGCAAAAGAATTATCCCTTGAACTTCAAGTCCACATTATATTTTAACGAGGATCTAGATAATTCATAATTAACCTCATAAATAATTTCAGATATCAATCATCTCTCACCCTAATGTTAGGAAATCTAACATTCATCCCAATCTTATTTAGAAATTTATCTTTGTGCGTGGAGGAGCAATTAAAATCATAATCGCACATTCAAACTTTAGATGAAAATTATTTGGCTCCTGACCCTGAACCAATTATGATGGGAAAACCTTGTTGGCTTGATGAATACATGTGTTGCTATATGTTAAATAAATTTATCTTATACCAAATATTATTTGAGATTTTTGCTCTCATACCCATGATTTAAATATAACTGGAGACATACAATTTCTGCTAAACAACCAGCATTATGTGTATAATTTAATAGTTTGGAACTGTGCTCTTTATTTAACCATTCGAGCAAAACAACCTTACGAGCATCATTTTGTAAGGTGACAACAAAGCACATGTGACCATCGCATGGATGTATCCATTATATAGTTGCAAATGATCCACATGGCATGTGAATGAACCCATATTCACCTTTTTATATGTTCCAAATAATTTCAGGGAATACAATTTCAACCTTAGCTGGTACAATAATAATTTTATCAAGAGAAAAAGCAGCACAAGAGAACTCTTGAAGAATATTTTATTTCTTCATCATATAATCCACATGAGTTCTCAATTATATTTGCATCATATTTTAATCGCAATGGTCATTCGATCATGCCAACTGGTCTTTATTTTAGTACACGTATGATTTACTTTTGCATATGATTTCATTAGCATGCCAATGTTCGTGTGCAACAACCAAGAGGAAAAATGGGATAATCTTTTACATAAATATTTATAACCCGCTTCGAATGTAGTAATCTAAAGATATTATATAGTTTCATAATTTATAGTCTCAATATTTATTTTCAATTCACCCAAAACTTAAAAAGTTTTTGTGAGACTTATTACAACCACAATATTATTTCTCTGGTAATAACACAACTCGTTAGAGCTTGAAATTAATTTTGTGTACTATCACATATTCTATGACAACGTCCATATGGTGAACTCCTCCTTCAAGGAGAAAATTATATTAGTATTTTCATTGTCAAAAATATAACGAGCAAGACATGTTTCTTGCTTTACTTTTATTGTATCATAGGTAAACAATCAATGACAAATTTGTACTGACACACAATAATATTATTTTATTCATGGCCACAACCTTTATTGGCAAGAATTATTTCTTTCTTTTTTCCCTTCCGGTAGTTCATAACAAACTTACCATTATATTCATGATGTATAAACGTATACAACCATTGACCATTTCTGTCAAATAAAATTTTGTTTATTTTTCTCAAACCTCTCGTAGAGATGAGTTTTGACATATATCATATTTTCCTCAAACCTCCCATAGAGGTGAGTTGCGGCATATATCCAACTCATAATGATTTTATAATATCTTAACCTATTCTCTTATAGAATGGTTAAGCATTCACGATACTCATCACAAGTCACATTCTCTTCATGGAATGGACTAATCATGTATATGTGCTTCATAAATTTGATTATAAGCTCATTGTCATGTCCGTAAAATTTATCATTTTTGCATGACATACCTTAACATCAATTTTGAAAAGTCAAGTGTACAACCACTTTATCTTCCTTTCTTTTGATGGTAGATTTATAAACTTACAAACAATTAGGTCGACAACAACTACAGGTTCAATGACCTTTCATACCATTTTGATGATAAAAATTACATTCACATTTTGAAGGACCATTTGGAGAATATAATTACCACAATGATGACTATTATAATTTCGTCCCTTCCCCCCCCCCTCCCCCCCTTTATCATATCATTAATCATTTATCATCTTTCAGACTAATTATTCACTATTACAACATTCATACAATAGAATTGGAGCAAATCAATAGGCCAATTTCAAAGTTATCATATGTTGCTACCACATTCTTTTCAAGGAATGGAGCAAATTCGATGGGACGAATTTCAAGGCTTTTCACTAAAAATATACTATTTTTGCCTTAGTCATCATTTTATCATTACTAAGGTGCATTGAGACTCAAATTTAATGTCTTATCCATATAAGGCATGTTAGGCCATAATTCTATGAGACTTGTACTCAATCCTTATAATCATGGTGCATCAAAACTCAAATTGATGTCTTACCCTCTTGGTGCGATATAACTTGAATCTACCATCTTGCCCTGAAATATTTTTCATTATTGTGCATCCGGACTTTCACCTTATGTCTTACCCTTTTTGGTGCGATGGGGCTTGAATCCAACGTCTTACCCTCTAGTAATTATAAATATTATTAAGTTCGTCATAATTGACTCTAAGAAAATCAACATGAAAGTTTACTTCTTTATCCTTCAATTCTTTTCTGAAACGAAGAATTGTTAATATAATCATAAACCAATGTATAAAATTGTCAAAGTAAAACAAACCAATATGTTCTACCTTTTCATCCATCACATATATACCAAATTAAATTATTAGTATAAGAGAAACTTTTGAAAATATAAATGTGTAACAAAAAAAAACATGTTTCTGCTCACAAATGTTTCAACTACAACATTTTTGCAAAGTGCTACAACTTTTAGAGCATATTTGTGTTGATAACGTGTTATAAAATAAAATTAAGAATAATATAATCATGAAGAGAAGAAGCAAGAGAAGTAGATGAATGAGAAGACTTTTCTTCTTATTCAATTGTATTTTCCAAATGGTGAGTGATATCTCTATTATAGTGTTGAGATATCACTCCCAAAGGATACCAAATTAATCGATACATCTTTATGCACAATGAATCATATCACCTTATAAATATACATACACGAATTCAAGTAATTCAAGAATATATTCAATGGACAGTCCACTTAATAAATGAATTTATAACATTGTCATATATTTTTAAGGATTCTCCATTAGTTATTAATTGTCCTAATATTTATAGTTTTAAGGCTCCATGGTTATTAATTGTTCTAATATTTCGTGCCATATATTTTTAATGCCTCTTAATTATTAATTATTCTTATAATTCTTATTATATATCTTTCTCTTGCAATATTTTTTTAAGACTCCTATATACCAACCATATTACATCAAATCTGTATCAATTTAACAAAATCATATTACATGAAATAAATAAAAATTTAAAAGAGAAGGAAATCTAATATAAAAAAGGCAACTAATTTAATATAACAGATCTAAATGACGTACACATTACAAAACAACATGGCAAGGAAATCTTTATATAAAAAATAAAAGGTAAAATTATAAAGAAGTTACCAAAAAATATTCTCCCTTAATTTTAAATTAATTGAATTATTGATATATATATATATATATATATATATATATTAAAATTAATTTATTTATTCAATTTTCTAAACTATTTTTAAAATATTTTTTCAATTTGATTCTTTATTAATTAGTATTGCAATTAGTTATTAATTATAAATTTGGCAATGATTAATAATAATAATAATAATAAAGTTATATTTAATTTATGTGTTAGATAATAACTCAACTATTCAATTAATTTGAAATTGAACAAAATATTTAACAACTTTCTAAGTGGATATTAAAACCTACAGAAATTCTAGAAGCATTTGTGTAATGGTATGGGGCCTCCAGTCTCTTTTCCATCAAGGAAAAAGTACACTTGCACAACCCCAATAAATATAACCAAGCAGCTATGTGTGCTTGGGAGTCGAGGTACAATTTGGTCATTTCGATCGCATCTGAGAGAAGGGCATCCGCCAGACTGTCTAGCTGACTAAAGAAAGTTTGGGATACTGATTAACGTTCGAATTGAATGTTGCCATATGTTTTAATGATTTGTGTTTGCACTAAAACAGATGAGTTTAAGGCAATGTTAGAACAAGTCAAAAAGGCTAGAGCTATAGTCTTAACGGTGGCGCGTTGCACACCGGTTGTGCAAAGACCTTTGAAACAATTGCAAGAGAGATGGTAAGTTCTAATTCAAACTTTTAAATAAATAATTAGTTGAATCATATATATCATTATAATTTCAATTTTTATTTATAGCAAAATGAGTTGAGGCACAATCCCATTATATCAGAGGTTTTCAAAAAGACTCATGTCAGAAAGAAAGAAAATGAGTCCGAGCAGGATGTGTGGGTGGAGGAAAGGATCGAACGAACTTTTGTAAGTTATTAAATATGAATAATATATATTAATAGTGAATATACTTATGATATATATATATATATATATATATATATATATATATATATATATATATTGATGTCAATTTTTATATTTAATATACAGAATGAGTATAACAAGTACGTCGCTGAGAATCAAGATAGTTCGGTCGAAATGACCCCTGAACTGTCCACCCAAATTTGGAAAGAAAAAATGTTAGGGGGACACACAAGTGTAGATGTTATGGTATACGCTCTTGAAACGATGTGATACGACTCCCGTCAAACTTAGAAGGTATTGGATGGTCACGTCAAGGCGAGACACTTGATGGTGTTCATATTGTTGCTATGTTGGCTCAAATAGAAAAACTTAGTGGCACTAGAAGAATCGGATCGAAGAAGAGTAGCTGAACAACAAAGCATGAGTGAGACCTTTGAGAAAATCAAAGAACAAGTGATGAACCTTGCTCATCGACCTACTACTTCAGCTACCAAGGATACCAACGACAGTGATAAGGATGATTATGTAGATTCCACTCTCTTGTTTAGGTCTCTTTTAATTTATGAACTTTTTTACACGAATTTTGAAAGACTTTATAAGTCTTTCAACTGCGATATAGATATTTTTTAATGTTAATTTAACTTTGTTATTTTATGTTTTGTGTAACTTGTTTATAATGCTGTGTGTTTGATTAGGCTGAATTGTATTGAATTGAATTTGCAGGTGGGTGGCAGTTTCTGCTGTCAAAAAAACTGTAGAAAAAAGCGACAGACAGCATGGTTTTGTCCGTCGCTTTTCTAGATTCTCAATAAAAAAATTTGCAGAAAAGCGATGGACAAGGTCCTTTAGTCCGTCGCAATTCTGGAATTTTCAAAAATAAAATTTCCAGAAAAGCGACGGACTTCGTCGCATTTTGGAAATTAAAGAAAAATGAGAATTAAAAAAATGTGAACACCGTCGCTTCTTTTAAAAATTACTAAAAAAATCAAATAGCGACAGACGGGATGCAATTCATTGCTTTTTAAAAAATATCGAGCCAAAAAGCGACGGACATGACTGTGTTGCTTTTCCGTCGATTTTGACCAAAAAAAGCGATGGAGTCCGTCGTTGTTGGCCGTCCTTTTTTGATATTTTTTTAATAGTTGTTGCAACATAAAGGAACAAAGGGAAAGAATATCATAATTAAGAAAAATCAGTAATGAAGAACACAACAAGATGGAAAATCTAGGTACTCCCCACGTTTAAAAAAGAATGAATTCATTTCCCTTTTAGTTTGTTTAAAAAAGAATGACCTCTTTCTTTTTTTGGTAACATTTTAGTTTCAACTTTTCACGTGGCATATTTAAGGCCACAAGATTAAAGGGCAGTTTTGTACATTTCGGTAACTTTAATTTAGGACCACAAGATTCAAAAGTCTTCTTAATTTTATTAAACTTCGTGTCAAGTCAAACTAGGTCATTCTTTCTGAAACAGAGGAAATAATAAAATACAAGAAATTGAAATTGAGAAATATGAAGGTATGAGAGAAAGAAGAAGAAAAGTCACCAAACCAATTAAATATAAATACAAGTGATATGGAGGGGCAGGTTCATCATACAACATTCAAGGGAAACTTAAAAGTAGGGGAAATGACCAAGAACAATAGGAGGAAATGCAGGGAACGAAAATAGGGGGAGAAAAAAGAGAGGAGGAGGAAAAAGAGGACATAACTGAAACTATCAATGAGATAAGCCAATCAAGAGATCTATCACCAAGGTAAACAAAAGAATTGTGAATGTGCAGAAAGAGTTACAAAGTTGTTGGTAAGGGCAAAAGCACAATGAGTGGTATAAAAAAACCACTAATGTGTAAATTATGATAGACAAACTCTTATTCTGGAATATTAGATTAGTTAGTTCACAAAATTCTTTTGAAAGATTAATTGATCTGAAGAAAAGAAACAAATCTGCATATATTGTCCTTATTGAATCGTTTAAAGGTCCTCAGGAAACAGTAACCTAAAGAAGAAAGCTCAAAATGACTAATGTTGTGACAAATAGCTCTTCCAAAATTTGTATGTGCAAGATCATGTTGAGGGATATAGACCAAGTTGTTGACATCCCTTTGAAAGGGCGCAACGTCGTGGTGACTCACCAAGAAAATAGTAATTTAATTTATAATGAGTTAAGGGGTAAAAGGGAGTCACCACCTAATTTTAGGAAAACTAGGAAACCAATTAGAAAATTAACTAAAAAAATGTGTCTGCGGAACCAACAAATTCTAGGTAAGGGGTTCAAGTTATTCCAAAATAAAGGGGTTAGGCATAATTCGAAATCCACAAGTGTTGGTCCCGATTGAATTCATTTTTTTCAAATTGAGCAAGACATAAAAATAATATACAAGTATAATAAACATGAAAATATACACAAGTAATATGATAAAACAATAATACAAGAATCAACCTAAACTTACCTATCGTCAATAATATACAATAACGAATCGAGAATATAATTCGAACTTAATTCGAGTCTCAATGAGAAGCAACTCCGGGTAACTATAAAGACACTCAATAAATGTGTTACTAATGAATAAATCAAATATCAACTTAAAAATAAAATTTGCCTTATTAACATGAAAGACCTTGGAAATCGACGATAACTTCTAAATCAGTCATTTTTAACGAGAAAATATAAACATAATTTTTTTCCCGTCTTTTAATATTGGAAAGTCTCCAAAATCGACAGAGAGATTTTCTCATTGGCCAATTTTAACAAATAAAACTATTTAATAAAGAACAAAATATCTAAAATTAACCTCAAACAAAATGAATATACATAATAATAGTAATAGTGATACTACTAATAACGATAACAACACCAACGGTAACATCAATAACAAGACTACTACTAATAAATAATATAAACTTATGTTAGCAAGAATAAAAAATCAATATAAATGACTTGAACAACCAAACAATAGAATGACTAAAGAAATAAAATAAACAATAAATAACTAACACAAAAATAGAGCTTAACTCAAGTGTTGTGCTGGAACTCTAGTTGGTCTGAAACAACGATGGGTGCTTTTGGTATTGAGTCGGTTCGCCGGAGAAGAAACGAAGAAGCTGTTGACACCCAATTTTGGACCTCTCCGATGAATTAATTAACGAGCTTTTCAATTCTAGGCGATTAATTAGATTTTATGAAAAATTTAATTGTTTTTTCAATTGTTTCAAATTAATCTCATCGCTTTTTTCATATTTTAGACAATATATGATTTACATAACTGTGTATATAATTAGTATTTTTATAATCACTCGGAAATCGTCTCAAAGGATTTTACCTTGCTTAAATATTTTACTAATTAGTTTTGTTTGGATTCGTTATAATTAAATCGATTATTTTATTTCGTTAAAATTGAAAAGCTTTTTAATTAACTTATATTACTTCGTCTTATTTATTTATTTTAGCGGAATCACCAAGTGACTCAATTGGGATATACTTTAAATGGCTATAGTTATATTCTATTTAGCTATTGTATTCTATTCAATTTTTAAACCCAATTTCATTGTTGCAGAAACATTTCCAGCCCATTTCTTCAGCCCATCAATCCTTTTTCAGTAGCCCACCAACAAATACACCCGACCCAGCCCACTCCAACCTTGACCTGATCCCTACATCTTCATCTCCCTCACGCGCAGGCTTAACCCAGGTTTCGTCCCAACGCGCCTCAACGTCTCCTTCTTCCTTAGTTCGTACAGCAGAGCCGTCTGCCATTTTCGCCCTGCGTTTCTGCCCTTGCAGCATTGTCCTTGTCTCGTGTTGATGAGCGACACGTCGAGCACAAGGACAAGTGAGGCGATCCGAGTCGTCCGTTTCCTCCTTTCACCCGGATTTCGTGGGATTCAGTTTGAAATTGGTTCCAGACCCCAGCTGTTCTTTGGCTTTTCAAATTGTGAATTGATTTTGAATTTTGGAAAGGATTTCAGAATACCTTTTCTACCCTCCCCCCCCCCCCCCCATATATCCGTAAACCCTAATTCCCCTCCTATATAAGATCGCTTCTTGTTCTTGTTTAAGGGGAGAAATTTTTTTTTGAGCTGAAGAAAAGGGAGATGGGATTTTTTTAGAAGAAAATAGCATAGTAAAACAGCTACGATAAATATATACGAAATACATTCTGGAAAAGGAAGAGTTACTTGGTGTTTTCGGTCGGTAATTCGTGCTCGAGTTTTGTGGAGAAGTCGCAGTCATTCCAGCTCGTTTGTCTCAGCTTGCTTCACACGAAAGGGTAAACTTCTTTTCAGTTCCAACTCTTTAGTTGATGTGTTGTTTTGATTGGCTGAAGCTTGTTTGTTGGTTTATTTACCTTACCTTCTTGACTGCCTTTTTCTTCTCGATTCACTTCTTACATAGTAGCCGATTGGTTGAGTTGGGGTTGGCGTCTTGGTAGCTTGAGATATAAGGTGTGCTCTTGTAAATGTTGCTGTTTTCGTGAGTATTAGAGGGCAAAACCTTGAAGTTAGTTAATGCATAGGCTCTATGTTTGTTTCCAGTCCATTAGTTGCGTGAGTTTGTTTTCCTCCATTTTTTTAAAATTTTCGTGATTATGTGATGATTACCTTGTCATGTTGAATTAGTTTAATGTTAAGCTCGCATATTAAAAGTTCTACTATACTGAGTACCTCATGTTCCACTAATAAGTAACTTCATATGATTTGCATTCAATTTTAAGTACAATGTTTGAAATATCGTATTGAGCTTTCATATTCGGTAAAGATGTATGTGAGTAGTCAAAATAATAGCATGATGTTACCGATAGTCTTTGTCTGTCTCATTTTGCTCTAACTTTTCACTATCTCGAGCTATAGAAACTTATATGTATCGTTAAATGCTTATTCCATCGTGTCACTGCTTTCTTTTGTCGGAAAACTCCAAACTCTGTTGCTCTAATTATTTGGTTGTGGTATGCTCCTAGATGACATAGCACATGTCGAGATTTAGTTAATTCATGCATGCTCCTTTTGTTAAAACTAAAGTTGAAAGAATATAAATTTTCATTAGTTGGAGCTTACTGTCTTGGAAATGGACATATGTGTGTATGCACCTAAGAGCCTTCTCTAGTTAGATTTACTCTAAATTATGGATAGGCAAATTGTCTGTTAGCTTCCCTGTACAGTGGAATAATAATGTTGTGAAGCCTAGTATTTAACAAAACTAATTGTCTTCTCATAATTATTTCCCGTCAATTGATTACCTTGTTATTTAATTTCAATATTGTTTGTTTTGGTTTAGTTGAAGTATGTTTGAGCATCTGCCTTTGTTTCGCATTACGGTTCCATAAATCGACGAAGCATGTCATCGTTTAGAGCTGAGGTTTGAAAGATCTTGTTATTTTTTATTAGATACTGATTTTTTTCTATCTCCATTTGCTGAAGTATTTCTCTCGTTTGACTATATGTCCTCGAGCGCCGAACAAGCTGTTTTGTTGCCTCATCTAGAGTATTTTTGAGTATAGGCTAGAAATCTCAGTTCATGCCATGGCTGGTTGTTGTTTTAGTAGCATTTAGTAGTATGAAATTATTAGACCCATTTGGTACTTGGCGATACATGTTTCTTGGACCCGTCCGAATTGTAAGAATTTTAGAAGTTCGCCACTCTTTCACGCCTGCAAACTCTTGTTTTGTTGGAGAAATTTTGTTATTTTTGTTGATTTAACATGTGCAAAGCATCTACCTTCGCCTTAATATCATTTAGCATGATCGCTATTTCTTTAAGCATATTAGTACATGGTATGCATCCTTCCTTAATATTGAGAGTTTACTGTTAAGAAGCAATGTTTTAGTTCATTTATTGTTTACTGTCTGTTGTTACATGTCATGTTTGCTCTTTCCAAATGTCTGCCATTGAATTATTGTTAGGTATATTGGGTTATTCAAAGCCACGTGACAAGTTTGGTCATGGCTTAACCATCCCAAGTTGGAATCCCTTTTCTGATTATTGTGATATTGTTTAAAAGTCATTGGAATGTCATAAACTTGGGTTTGAGATCCTTCCTGTGATGTATGTTAGGAAATAAAATATTATTGTATATCGATTCAATTTGCTTTATCTTCACATTAAATTGATTTATTACTCACTTTATTACTTCTCTATTTACGGGGTTCATCATGGACACATATGTCCTCCCTCAGTTTTTCGAGGGAGCCATAAAGGCCCAAATGTTTTTGTTCCCATTTCGAGTCAGCCGGCCATAAAAACAGTCGAACAGACCTCGAAGTGAATGAAGTCAAAGTGGAAGAAGTGAATATATTGGGCCATAAAGGCCAAATTTATTTTCTGAAGTTTTGTATTTTGTTGTTTTGGGCCTAAGCCCTTGTCATCTTTGTATTATTTTGTTAGAATTTTAGGACAGATACCAATCAATGGGCCTAAGGCCCCCCAAAAAAATAGGTCCAAATACCGGTCCATGCGGACAGAAATCGGATATGGACCCGACTCTCTCTCTCTCCCTTTCATTTTATTTCTTATTTATTTTTTGTGAATTGTCGTTTAGTCTTAGGGTTAAAAAACTCAAATCCCTCCCAAGATGCTTTATGTTTTAACTATTTAAACATTGGACTCTAAATAGACTTAAGATGATAATTTTGCAAAGTCAAAATCCTAATGAAATAGTTAGATCGATTTTTCACTTCTCTAAATATTTCAAACAAAATATGATTTGAGTTAAACATTTTAGCCAAACAAAGTTATCTGCCGAATAATTGCTAGTTAGGAAATATTTTAGGTGCTGTAAAAGCCTTCCTAAAATATAAATAAGGATCCACGAACCCCCTTTAAGGTTTTCGATCTATTTGATGTTAAGTCTTTTGAAAACAAAGGTTTTTTTAATTTTTCTCAAAAATTAAGTGGCGACTCTAAAAGTCAAAAACATAAAAATATTTTTCCCCGAATTAAACAGAATAGCGACTCTGTTGGGGATTTGGAGGATTCTAATCTTAAAACTAACGTGTTTTGGCTACGTGAAATTAACTGATTATTTGTTTACTTATCGCTTTGTTAAACTGTTGCATTCATGGAATATCATAACTCTTTCAAATGACATTTATTTTGTTTATCACTTAAAGGACGATTATGTGGGCTCGCAATCGTTCGTTAATCAAATCTTTCTCGGGGAACTCTGACGAATTTAGTTGGCTACTTGATAGTTAACGGTCATTAACTGTCCCAGCCCAAGTAGTCTGCTTGGGTCACCTTTTCCACTATAAATAAAATTCACTCTTAGTCAAACTAAGATAGAGCGAAACCAAATTCGGAAAGTAGCGCAATGCCTAAAATGACCCAACACCCAAGGAGTGTTGGGCGAATTAGAAAGACCACACTAAGTCCAAAGAACCCACGACTCGATCGGACGATCATACTTATATTCTATTTGAAGGATGTTTGCGTGTTTGAAGGATTGTTGTGTCTTGGGAGGGTGTGACAACTAACTATTTGTATGGTTTGTAGATGTCAAGTCAATTTTTAAGTTTCAAAATGGTCACCGAGATGCCAGATATTCTTCGTGTGTGGTGAAACAACCTCAAAGACTGTCAAAAGAGAGAAATCTCGATTCACTTGGCCCGAGTTTATCGAGGTAATTACACGGTTCTAGGACGACAAAAGGATAGTTTTCCAATTTGGGGATGTCAAAATAACACCAACAATAGAGGAGATAAAGGATGTTTGGACTCTATCGGAATGTGTGGGAAAAGGAAAAAACACCTAGATCATCACATTCTGCTACCAGATAGGCCGACTAGTCTAAAATTGAAAGACATCTTACTTCTAGTGGACGCGGACTGGTTGGATGCTCAAAATATACCATTAATGAGATTTTTTGAAAGGTGGGGGCATGACAGCTATTTCAGAAAATTTTCGAACGAGTTGCATAATCATAGTACTTGGAGAGAGACTCAGACTATTGTGTTCTCTGCGTGCCTCTTAGGAATGATGGTGTTCCCTCAAGATGAAGGAAAAGAGATCGATACCCGGGTTGTGATGGTTGAAGACGCCATCTTCAGAGGGATCGGTAAAGAAGAAGAAGTAAAGAAACACTACAATCTGGCCCCGATTATTTTGGTCGACATCTATCTATCGCCGAGTTCGTATAAGAACAAATTCTCGTTTTTCCAAGGATGCAACATTTTGCTTCAATGGTGGATGAGTTCATCTGTGTAAAAAAGACGGCTCCCAACAAAAAGAGTTGTCCAAATCGACCCAGACGAGTCCCCTTGACAATTACGAGTTTTATCTAAGCATCCGCAAGTTCCCAATTAACACTACAAAGGATACATCGGCGAAAGTATTTTACGACCTGAGAGAAGGAGACATACAGTTGATGTTCCAAAACTTCATGTCAGAGAAGATAGCGGCTCAGTGGCCAAACGTCCCTTTTTGGTCCTTCCCGGCATCAGATGAATGCGACCATACAATCCAAGTAAGGTGATGCGGCAATTCGGTAGAAGGCAAATCACGCCTATCCAAGGAGATACTAGCTCCTTCGTCATTGATTACAACGGGTGTGTTAAGATACCTTTGATGTACTGTGGTTTCACGGTACTTTCAATGCTTTTTCCTTAAGTTTAGTGTGTGTCTAGGGCCTTTTTGTAGTAAATTTAATGTGTTTCTATCTGTATTTTGCAGGAAAGTTGTCCAAAACAGAAATGCAGAAGACTGTGCAGAAATCAGTGCAGAAGTGACCCACGAAGCCATCGACGGCCCGTCATCTCATCGACGGACCGTAGGTGGTGACCGTCGATTGAAGGTTCGAGCATCTGGAAGCAACTCGGGAAATTTTGACCAAGTGTGGGGCTACGGAAGGATCAAAGGTCCGTCGACTGATCGACGGACTGTGCTGGCAAGTCGTTGATGAGATCAGAGACTTCCTAGTACCCGGTGTTGGAGAAAAGTTAAGTATAGAGTGATAATAAGCATCGACGGACCGTGCTGTTGGTCCGTCGATTGAATGAGAGAAGGTGCAATTTGGAGGCTTGAAGAAGATGCTAAGTATGAACCGACGGAGGCAGTCGACGCTCCGTCATTTCATCGACGGACCGTCTGTGGAGTAGTCGATTGAAGACGCGTTTTGGGGTAAGCTTTCCTTATTTTAAACTCCTTTTAGTTTAGGACTTTGTTATTATAAATAGGGTTAAAAACCTCGGTTTTTGGGGTTAGACTTTTTATTATTTTTCATCTTTTTGTTGTTGGAGATTTGACTTTGCAATTTGACAATTTATTCAAATTTCCGGAATCGATTATCAAGTAAATTTTGCTATTTCAAGTGTTATTTCTGGATTTCCTTTAAACTTGTCAAAGTAAGTACATAAATTATTGTTTAACAACCATAAATTGTGTATTTCTAAGCATGGGTAACTAAATCCACAACTAGGGTTGTGGGAAACATGGGTGATTAACAAGGTAAAACTAGCTAAATAACAATTCTAGAAGAGATTCTTGCATGTATTGATAATTCTTTCGTTTAGAAGTCTTTTTAACGAGTGCACGCGTTAGAAGTTGCACTATTTCTACTTGCCGAACCAAGGGGGTAATTAATAGGAAAAGAATTATCAACATAGATTTAGTGGACACTATCTAATAGGCTAGTTTTGATTGGTGCGAAGTAGTAACTAAGCCATAAATCGAATATGATGCTTAATATGAGGCAAAGGTAAGGTTCAGCAACTTAGACACACGTAGCCGGACCAAGGTACGGGGTGAAATTCTCTAAATGTCGGACCAAGGATTTAGAGATACATAACTTATCACTTTGCATGCAAGACACTAGGAAAGAGTTGTTATAGCTAGGATTGCCGCGTTATGAACATATGGGGAACACTTACACCCTAGTTTTTCTCACCACTTGATAAACACCAAAGTTTCAATCTTGCTACTTATTTTACTTAGAAATAATTGAATACTTTTGTTTCACAAAACCCACCCTTTAGTTAACTGTTTTCGGAAAGGACTTGACTAAATAGACGTAATTGTATATTAAAGTTAAGTCTAAACCATTTTCCTCGTGGGATCGACCCCAACCTACTTGTTGGGTTCTTTACTTGATACGACCGCTTATACTTTTGTAAAGAAATGTAATTTGAGCGTATCAAATTTTGGCGCCGCTGCCGGGGAAAGTGGCTTTTAGATTAAATTTAAGCACATTACTGAATTTTAGTCAACAATTTCCTAATTTTACTTTTTCTTTTTGTTTTTGTCTCTCTAGGTCTAGCTCTAGTGTATGCCAAGTACATGGAGCCGAGAAAAACCAACACTTCCTTACGATCCTGAACTGAACCGGACACTCCGCAGAATGAATAACCAACAGAATCTCGGTAATCCTATCGATGGGATCAATCGCCAACCTCCACCACCGATAGATGTTCACAATCAAGTGGTTGTTGATAATCCACTTGATGATGCTTTGAGGAGTAAACCTCCCATTTCACGCCCTCAGGAGTTCTATAGGGGCAACATCAACATCACTGAATCTGATGGGCCACTTGTCCTACCTCCTCTACCACAGGGTCATACTTTCGTGGTAACTAGTAGCTTGATGCAGATGCTCACTGCTAGAGGTTTGTTTTCGGGGCTACCATCTGAGGATCCACATGCTCACATCGCCAAACTGAGGTCGGTGTGTAAGAGTTTGTGTAGGGAGGCCAAACTTGGACATGGATGTCATCGGGTTAAGAGTGTTCCCTCTCTCACTGACGGGATAGGCCGTGACATGGTTTACTGAGTTGCCCTATAACTCGATCTATACTTGGGACCAGTTGAGGGATGTGTTCCTAGGGTGTTACTATCCGGTTTCTAAAAAGCTCAAGCACAAAGATATGGTGCACAACTTTGTGGCATTACCTGGGGAGTCGGTGAGTAGCTCTTGGGATAGATTCACCTCATTCGTAAGAAGTGTCCCAAACCACCGCATTGATGATGAGTCGTTGAAAGAGTACTTCTATCGGGGGCAAGACGACAATAATAAGGCAGTGCTTGATACAATTGCGGGTGTTTCTTATAGGGAGTGTACTTATGCAGAGATCGCCGAGAAGTTAGATAAAATCTCCCGAAATAATAAAGCTTGGAGCACTAGGAAGTTGGATACTGGGAGAAACACTTTTGCAGTCCAAGCTACGCACAATCCGATCGCCGATGGGATTCGTGAGGAGATGTCTCAAATGAGAACTGAGCTTGGGTTGGTTTTGAAACATGTCACTGGAGGGGCGGAGAAAGTAATTGCGGTGAATTATTAGACTAAACCACCACCGTCGGTTGATGAGTACTACTATGAAGAAGATTCTTATGCAGTGAATGAGCAAACGGGGGGTTTCCGACCGAACGCCCAAGGCTCCAATAAGGAGAATTGGCGCCAAGGTCAAGGAAATCAAGGTCAGAACTATGGAAATTACAACAAAGAAGGCCGTTATGTTCGAGAAGGAAACTACAACCGCGATAACAACTTCAACCGGGGTAACTATGGTAACAGAAATGATCGATGTGGGCCCTATGTTCCGCCTCAAAATCGAGAAGTTGCTCCTAGGGATGGTGGAGGTAGTGTGGCGCGAGTTGAAGATATTTTGCAAAAGATGATAAGGAGGTTTGACGCAAGGGATGAGGACACCAAGGAGTTGAGAGGTGATTTGGCGAATATTTGGCAAAAGGTGGATGCACATGCAGTCTCAATCAAGCATCTTGAGTTGCAAATGGCCCAATTGTCGACTACTGTGAACCCTCGTCAACCGGGTACTCTTCCTAGCAATACCGTCCAAAATCTAAAAAATGATGGACATTGTATGGTAGTCACGACTCGAGGGGGTAAGCAAACCATTGATCCACCTATGTCGTCTGGTGTAGAAGATGAGGTGAGAAGAGATGAAGAGGTAGTAGAAGCTAGTGATGAGTTGGTAAATGAAGCTGTGAAAGAAGCAGAGATGCCCCAAAAGGTGGTCCCCGTGCCTAGACCACCACCACCATTCCCGCAAAGATTGGTGAAGAAAACTGAGGATGGTAAATACCGGCATTTTATTACTCTGTTGAAACAGCTTTCCATCAATGTCCCTTGATAGAAGCTCTTGAACAAATGCCCGGTTATGCCAAGTTTATGAAGGATATGGTTACGAAGAAGAGATCGGTAAGTTTTGAGGATGATGACCGAATGCAACATTGTAGTGTTATTGCTACAAGGTCTCTTGTGCAAAAGAAAGAAGATCCGGGCGCTTTCACTATTCCATGTACCATCGGGTTATTATACTTTGCTAAAGCACTTTGTGATCTAGGTGCAAGCATAAATCTCATGCCTCTCTTGATTTACAAGAAATTGGGTTTGTGTGACCCAAAGCCTACAGCGATGCGGTTACTGATGGCCGATCGAACGGTGAAGAGGCCTATTGGGATACTCCATGATGTATTAGTGAAGGTGGAGTCATTTATATTTCCGGCCGACTTTGTGATTCTTGACTGTGAGGTGGATTTCGAGGTGCCCATTATTCTTGGGAGACCATTCCTTGCGACTGGTCGCACTTTGGTTGATATGGAAAAAGAGCAGATGAAGTTCCGGTAAAATAATGAAGAGGTAACTTTTAACATTTGTAGGTCCATGAAGAAGAGTGGTGAGCTCCAAACGGTATCTGTTATATCTTACAGGGTTGAGAGTACGTTTGAGGTTCAAATCGAAGAGCGCCTTGGTGTTGAGGCACTAGCGGCAGTGATCATGAATTTTGAGAGTGATGGTATTGAAGAGTATGGGTCATTGGTTGAGGCAGTTGATCGAGGTGACTTTCGGTTCAAACCAAAGAAATTGGTGTTAGACATGAAACATCGCGAGTCTCCACCCGCGAAACCATATATTGAAGAGGCTCCAAAATTAGAGCTTAAGGCTCTACCGCCTCATCTGAGGTATGTATTCTTGGGAAAATGACATTTTGTCGGTAATTATTGCAGCGGATTTAAATGTGCAACAAGTAGAGTGTTTGGTGAAAGTGTTGAAGAGATTTAAGAGAGTTATTGGGTGGAATATTACGGATATTATTGGGATCCCTCCCGGTATTTGTTCACACAAAATCCAACTCATGTCCGATCATAAGCCAAGTATTGAGCACCAGAGACGTTTGAATCCACCTATGCAAGAGGTAGTGAAGAAGGAGATTATTAAGTGGTTGGATGTTGGAGTCATATATCCCATCGCAAATAGTAGTTGGGTATGCCCTGTTCAGTGTGTGCTCAAAAAGGGGGTAGCGACAGTGGTACCAAATGAGAAGAATGAGCTTGTTCCCATGAGGCCGGTGACCGGATGGAGAGTGTGTATGGATTACCGAAAGTTGAATGCATAGACTGAGAAGGACCATTTTCCTATGCCCTTCATGGATCAGATGGTAGATAGACTCGCGGGAAAAGGATGGTACTGTTTTCTTGATGGCAATTTGGATTATAATCAAATCTCTATCGCACCGGAAGATCAAGAGAAAACCACCTTTACTTGCCCTTATGGGACTTTCACATTCAAGAGGATGCTATTTGGCTTGTGTAATGCACTAACTACTTTTTAGAGATGTATCATGTCGGTATTCTCCAATATGGTGGAGGACACCATTGAGGTGTTTATGGATGATTTTTCTGTTGGATGAGACTCTTTTGATCGTTGTTTGAGTCACTTGGCCGAAGTTCTCAAAAGATGTGAAGATTGCAACCTTGTGCTAAATTGGGAGAAATGTCACTTCATGGTGAAAGTGGGTATTGTATTGGGCCATCGCATCTCATAGAAGGGAATATAGGTTGATCGAGAAAAAGTAAAGGTTATCGAGAGACTTCCTCCACCCATCTCTGTAAAGGGTGTGAGAAGTTTTCTTGGGCATGCTGGCATCTATCGGAGATTTATCAAGGATTTCTCCAAAATTGCACATCCTATGTGCAAATTACTTGAGAAGGAATGTAAATTTTATTTTGATGAATCTTGTTTGAAGGCATTTGGAGAGTTAAAAGAGAAGTTAGTGTCTGCGCCCATTATTATTTCCCCGGATTGGAGCAAACCATTTGAGGTGATGTGAGATGCTAGTGGGGTTGCTATTGGTGTAGTGTTGGGACAAAGAAGGGATAAAATCATTCATCCCATCTATTACGCCAGTAAGGCCCTTAATGAAGCCCAAAAGAACTATACTGTGACTGAACAAGAGCTCCTTGCGGTGGTATTTGCTTTCGAAAAATTTTGCTCCTATTTGCTTGGCACAAGAGTCATAGTGCATACTGATCATTCTGCTTTGAGATATTTGATAGAAAAGAAGGATGCGAAACCAAGGTTGATTAGATGGGTATTACTGTTGCAAGAGTTTGATTTCGAGGTGAAAGACAGAAGGGGACCGAAAACCAAGTTGCCAATCACTTGTCCAGATTAGAGGATGAAGCTATGCGAGAGTTGGGTGAAAAGGCTGAAGTTAATGATACTTTCCCTGATGAGCACGTATTGGCCGCTTCTCATGACTTGATTCCATTGTTCGCCAATTTTGCGAATTATCTGGCTAGTGATATAGTCCCATTGGACTTGTACTTTCATCAGAGGAAAAAGTTCATGCATGATGTGAAAAAGTTCTTTTGGGATGAGCCTTACTTATACCGGAGTTGTGCCGATGGGCTTATTCGCCGATGTGTGCCGGAAGTTAAGATGCTAAGTGTTTTGGACGTATGAACACTCCTCGCCCGTGGGAGGGCATCATAGTGGTATTCGGACCGCCCATAAGATTTTGCAGTGTGGGTACTATTGGCCGACCATCCACCAAGATGCTCATGTGATAGGTGCCAACGAGATGGAGGTATTTCGAGTAGGCAAGAGCTCCCTTTGAATCTCATTCTAGTCATTGAGCTGTTTGATGTCTGGGGCATTGATTTTGTGGTCCCTTTTGTGAGTTCTCATGGAATGAAGTACATTCTTGTGGCGGTGGATTATGTGTCAAAATGGGCGGAAGCCATAGCACTTGCAAACAAGAAGGGAAGAGTGTCACCGCATTCTTGAAAAAGAACATATTTTCCAAATTTGGCACCCCTACGGCCATTATTAGTGATGGGGGATCCCACTTTTGCAACAAGTTGTTCAAAAGGTTATTGGAGAAATATGTGGTTCGCCACAATGTAGCCACTCCTTACCATCCACAGACTAGTGGTCAAGTTGAGGTGTCAAACAGAGAAATCAAGCAAATTATGGCGAAAACGGTGAATGCTAGTTGAACGGATTGGTCAAGGAGGCTTGATGATGCTCTTTGGGCCTATCGTACAGCATACAAGACTCCCATAGGTATGTCTCCATACCAACTTGTATATGGGAAGGCTTGTCACTTGCAGGTTGAGTTAGAGCACAAGGCCATGTGGGCGATGAAGAAACTGAATATGGATTGGAATGAAGAAGCGGAACAGAGATTAAATGGGTTGAATGAGCTTGATGAGTTTCGCTTGAAGGCATATGAAAGTTAAGCCCTCTACAAAGAAAAGATGAAGAAGTACCATGACCAAAAGATTGAGAAGCGCGAATTTGCGGTTGGGGACTTGGTGCTTTTGTTCAACTCTAGGTTGCGCTTGTTTCCGGGCAAATTCAAGTCCAAATGGACTGGTCCATTCATGATCACTAAAGTGTTCCCTCATGGTGCGGTTGAGTTGGAGAACAAGGAGGGTGCAAGGTTCACGGTTAATTGGCAAATAATCAAGATCTACCTCGGGCATGCGGAAAATGCCAATGAAGTGGTTGAGGCTTATCATCTTAATGAAATCTGAGTAATCAAAAGTCTTGCGTCGTGTCGCGACGTTAAATCAAGCTCTTATTGGAAGGCAACCCAATATTTATCCTCTAGCCAACAATAGGTTTTTCTTGTCTTTGTAGGAATAGTTGCATATTTTTTTCGGTTTTACTCAATGTCATGTGTGAATTTTCTTTTATTTCTTTTAGACTGTTGGCTAGAGAGTAGCTTAGGGTCCGTGTCTACAAAAGTGTCCAGAAAACACAAAAAGAATGGCTTATTGGGTGCTCAATGTGCAAGGACCAAACCACCAGAAATCTGCAGAAATTGGTCTGGTGCACTGATCTACGGATCAATCGACGGGCCATCATCCCATCGACAGGCTGTCGTTCCATCGACGGACCATCGATGGTGTCCGTGGATCCCAAGTATGTTTTCCAATATCATCTAAGTTAGGGCACAATCTACGGATCAATCGAAGGACCGTCGACTGACTTACGGTCCATCGACGGGGAATCGTTAGTTCCTAAACTCGTGACCCGACCCAACCCGACCGACTCTATAATATTATAACTGTTCATTTACCTTTCCACACCTTTTCATATTCCCCCTACCGTTTCCTTCCCTTATTCCCTTAACTCCTCCTTAATTCCCACATTCATTCACTCCTAATTTTCTTCAGATTTCCTGAATTACCAAACTCCCAGAATCTCCCAAACCCTTCTATCCACAGTTTCTTCCCTAGTTCCCTTGTTTCTACGGTCGGTGTTTGAAGGCGGGCTCATCGGTTGTTGTTGCAAGTTCACCCACATCTTCACTCCACTACAAAGTACAGGTATGTCGTTCTCATCTGCTAACTGAATTCACATTCAATTGCCAAAAATCCGAATAGATTGTATGTGGGTCTTGACTTCGGGACAACTCTACATGATTAACTTGTTAAAATTGGGTTTCATGTCCCTTAAAATGATAGAAAGTGATTGGGTTGGGGGTGCTAACTGACTATATGATCTCTGAATGTTGTTTGATTGGTTGTTTTCCGACTTAGGGCTTGATAGTCTCTTAGAATCTAGGATAGAAATTTGCAAAATCAAGCCCTAGGAATGACGAATTTGCTTGCTGATGGTTATTGTATGTTTAGTGTGTTGCTTTATGCTTGATATTGTCCATTTGGGGGTGCATAGAAAGTCTGGAAAAAAACTTATCTCTGACCGATAGCACGAGACCGCGTCTACGGACCGTCGGTCGACGGACCATCGATGGGGTCCGTCGATAGCCGCACCCTATTTTTTCCTAACACTGTGACGACGGAAGTGGACTACGGTCCGTCGATTCATCGACGGGTCATTTTGCACGTCCGTCGTTTCTCTCTGAAACTATGCTTTGTGTGATTGCAAAAATTTTCTAAGTGTCAGACGATGGAAGTGGACTACGGTCCGTCGATTGATTGACGGGCCGTTCTGCACGTCCGTCGTTTCTAACTGAAAGTTCTAATCTAAGATGACTTTTAAAAAATATTTAAGTGTCCATCGACGGACCGTCGATAGTGCTCGTCTACTGAGTCTGCAAGTCTGCACTAATATGTGTCCTGTGTGTTTCGATTTTGTTCCTCTTTTGTTGAGTGTGTAGGATGATTACAATGAAACTAATAACTCTCCTTTGCAGGTACCAATGTCCCCCATGCCGGATATTGTCTACTCTAGAGGACGGTCCAAGTTGTGTCACCTTCACGCCGAATGATTGGCTCGTCGGACGATGAGCGTGATCCCGAATACGTGCCACCAGGCACCCAGACACCGACACCAGCTGCTAGGGCCACTCAGGGCATGCCCAAGAAGGTGGCATCCGGCGTAGTTACTGCCTCCCAGTCTGATGAGGAGCGCACACTGACCGGCACACCATCTGGGTCTGCCTCGGGTTCTGAGGGAGCGTATGGCTCTGAGGAGGCTTCCGGTTCTGAGTCAGCCCACTCTACCGGGTCGAATGAGGCCACTGCCTCAAGTTTCGAATCATAGGGAGCCACTGTTCTGGATGCACCTGCACACCATGCGTCGTCTGAAGAGGCCCAGAGTTTGGAGTCTGGTCCGGCACCCCGACATGAGGACCCTGCACCGGTTGCTGATCAGCCTAACCGGTGGTGTGTAGAGGGGCAGTTCAGATCTACAGGGATGCCAAGCTGCTCAATGATAAGGGGGTGATGACTCGGACTCTGACAGTTGAGAGAAGTGTTCTTACAGGGAGTCTACACACTGTCCCTGCGATACATGACCTATTCACCCGCCACTAGCTCGAGCGGATGGCTAGGAGTGTGGGACGCTACAGTGAGGAATTAGTGCGGGAGTTCTACGCCTCTTAAGTAGCGACTCTTCGAGGTTCTTTGGATAGGCAGGCTAACCCCGCCAAACAGGCACCACTCACTGAGGTTCGCGTCTGTGGCTGTCGGGTGGACATCTCTTTGCCTGCCATTCACCGCTTCTTATATGGTGCAGATACCGATACCAACAGGGTCCCCCTCACTACCGAGTTCGACTACAGCTGGGACGTGGTCAAGTAGGGCATTTCCAACGCGACAAGGATCTGAGAGAGACCACCAAGAGGTGGATCGCCCAGCACATATATGTCGACCGTGAGGGCGCAGACTGGGTGCTACACCCCAGAGGCCTGATCAAGAAGGACAACCTCATGTTTGCAGCAAAGTTCATTTGGCTTCTGGTCCACCACCGCCTATCCCCCACAGTTGCAAATAACATACTTACGTGGGATAGAGTGGTCTTGCTGGCTGCTATGGTCGCCAGGTTCGAGATTGATTTTCCGAGGCTGTTGCTGTCTGTCATCCATGAAAGGGATTTTAAGGCCTCGACCACTTACCCTTTTGCCTGTATGATTTTTCAGTTATGCAGGGCTGCAGGAGTTCTCATTTGGCACATAGATTCTCTCTGCACTTCTACCTGGACAGTGGACATAGGTCTCATCAGGGATGAGGCCAATGAGGCGGCACCAAATAGAGGGCCCAGATTGGATGTGCAGTCGTTGGGTAAGAACCTCGCAGATACGGTAGAGCAATCCCAAGGGGCTGATCATGCTGCTTCCGAGCCTACCGACACCATCCTGGTTGAGTCTGCCCCGGGCACTAGTAGGGCAGCGAGTTCCTCCTGGTCTACACCACCATCAGCAGCACTGGTCCCGATTGCTAGGGTCCAGAATATAGAGGACCAGATGGCCACATTGATGCACCATATCCAGCCTTGGATGTAGAAGTCCATTGCCGAGGCTGAGAAACGGATTGAGAAGAAGGTTGCTCATCATACGAAGAGGAGGATTCATGCGGTCCACCAGCGCCTCGATGCTTTTGAGTTGAGGGTCCAGCACGCCCTACCCCTACCATCGATTTGACGACTCTGCAGGCGGCTGTGGCGAGTCTGAGGGCTGATGTGGATGCTATACTTGATATGAGGGTACCCGAGCCTGAGGCCGCACCTGCGGAGCTTGCGGAGGATACAGTGCTTACTGCACTGTTCCAAACTACCACTGCACCACCGCCTCCGCCACGTGAGTGTGGCAAGAGGCACCGTTCCATCCACACCAGTGAGGGTAAGGGTTATCGGGCTAGGAAGAGGGAGAGATTAGATATGGAGGCTACGATGAGAGCCTCGTTGCTTGATGAGGAGGCCCGGCAGATGAGGGCTCATGAGTTAGCTGTTGGGGCGTCTAGCTCCAGATTGGAGGCTGTCGAGAGGAGCACCACTGAGGGTGCAGACATTGCTGCGGACACTACTAATAGTGTCTCTACTACTGATGGAGCGGGTTCCAGGAAACCAGACCCGCCTGCATATTGATCTTCGGCGCTATGCGTCTCAGGTTTACCTTCACCTACCACCTTATTTTTTATATTTCTTATGCATTGGGGATAATTGCATGTTTTTTTGTTGGGGGTGGGGTAAATGGAAAGTGAGTGTTAGGGTGAAGTCTGAGTAGCCCAACTCATGATCCTCTCTTGGTGGTTTTCTTGCATGTGTTCTTTTGCCCCACGAGACTGATTACATTATTGTTGAACCGGCATGTGTAGTATCTTGTACAAAGTATGAAATGTGAAATCTGAAGCATGATGGCTATAAATGATATCCCATTCTAAAAAGAATGCTTGCATGATTAGGTTTAATGAATGTTGAACGTGGTGGCTCTAAGCATGACATAGAGATGCACTACTGCATGACCCTCAAATCTAAATGGAAAGTGAGTGTTAGGGTGAAGTCTGAGTAGCCCAACTCATGATCCTCTCTTGGTGGTTTTCTTGCATGTGTTCTTTTGCCCCACGAGACTGATTACATTATTGTTGAACCGGCATGTGTAGTATCTTGTACAAAGTATGAAATGTGAAATCTGAAGTATGATGGCTATAAATGATATCCCATTCTAAAAAGAATGCTTGCATGATTAGGTTTAATGAATGTTGAACGTGGTGGCTCTAAGCATGACATAGAGATGCACTACTGCATGACCCTCAAATCTAACACTCGAATGATGTGTCTGATAATATGATAGGGTAATGAAATGTCAAGATAGTGTGAGGAAATTTGATTGTTCCACTGTTGGTACCTAGCTAGAACTTGCTCGGTTAGTCATGCAAAAAGGAATCTGTGTTAGACATTTAGGAAAGGATCATAGGCCCTTGTTCAAATTCGCCAATTTTTAGCATAAATAAAAGAAAACCAAATGAAATCGATTCCCTTTTGATCCAAATCTTTTCAGCTTTAAATAGACATTTCTTTCTACACCAACTTGCCTTCCCTGGGTATAATGTGTTGGCCCTGGTCCCTCCTTGGACATGTGCACCTCAACTTAGGCAAAAAACATAAGTTGAGGGTGGCTAATGCAAAAACTGACCTTGTCTTGGACCTGACCCAACCTTGGGTATTATGTACCTTGACTCATGACAAAGTCATAAGTTGAGGGTGGCTATTATGAGTAATGTCCCGAAAAGTGGGGATGAGAAGAGTAATGTGGAAAAGAAAAGAAACAGTGAACAAGAGAAGTGACTCAGCCAAAATGATCAATTGAGTAAAGAAAGAAAGAGATTAAACAATAAAAAAAAAGGGAGAAAAAGAGTGTTGAAGGTAAAGAAGTAAGAGTCACTTCCACGAAAAGGAAAGAAAGGAGAATACAAGGCAAAGATTACAAGAAAATAAAAGTAGGGCATAATAGAGAATGAAAGAGGTAGGACGCTTAGCCGTAATGTCAAGGAGGGCAACAAGTCACTAAAAGGTATCCATATGTACCATACTTGACCCTGAGCCTACGTTACAAGCCAAGAAAGTCCTATCGTGATCCTAAGAGTCTAATATGGTGAACTTAAAGCAATGAAAATAAGGGCAAGCCTATGTCGACAAGTATCAATTAGGTGTGATGTTGTTCTGAGCGTGAGTGTTGAATAATGATCCTTATACTCAAAATTGAAATCACTGTGTGAAAAAGAAGGATATTGTTCTTGAAGTGAGGGCACTAGTTTCAATATTGGAAAGTTGGTACCTTGGTGAGAGATAAAAGAGGAGAAGAGTCGGTGCGTGGTGAGTCTGTGTTATGGTCTGATCAACATGAAGGAGCTTAGTGCGCCTAAGAGTAAAAGCATGCACTAAAGCAATGAAAACAAGTCGGGATTGATAGTCATATGATTGTGAAAGCTTAAAAAGAGAGTACTTTTGTACAAAAGTGTTGTGGTGAGTCATAGTGTGCCGCTTGAGGACCAAAAATGAATTTAAGTTGAGGGTGTTGTTGTACCGTGGTTTCACGGTACTTTCAATGCTTTTTCCTTAAGTTTAATGTGTGTTAGGGCCTTTTGTAGTAATTTTAATGTGTTTCTATCTGTGTTTTGCAGGAAAGTTGTCCAAAACAGAAATATAGAAGACTGTGCAGAAGTGACCCACGAAGCCATCAACGGCCCGTCGTCTCATCGACTGACTGTAGGTGGTGCCCGTCGATTAAAGGTTCGAGCATCTGGAAGCAACTCGGGGAATTCTGAGCAAGTGTGGGGCTATGAAAGAATCGATGGTCTATCGACTAATCAATGAACCGTGCTGGCAAGTCGTCGGTGAGATCAGAGACTGTTCCAGTACCCGGTGTTGGAGAAAAGCACAAGTATAGAGTGACGATAAGAATCGACAGACCGTAAGTGCATCGACGGACCGTGCTTTTGGTCCGTCGATTGAATTAGAGAAGGTGTAATTTGGAGGCTTAAAGAAGATGCTAAGTATGAACCGACGGAGGCAGTCGATGCTCCGTCATTTCATCGAAGGATCATCTGTGGAGTCGTCCATTGAAGACGCATTTTGGGACAAACTTTCCTTATTTTGAACTCCTTTTAATTTAGGACTTTGTTATTATAAATAGGGTTAAAAACCTCGGTTTTTGGGGTTAGACTTTTTATTATTTTTTATCCTTTTGTTCTTGCAGATTTGAATTTGCAATTTGACAATTTATTCAAGTTTCCGAAATCGATTATCAAGTAAATTGTGCTATTTCAAGTGTTATTTCTGGATTTCCTTTAAACTTGTCAAAGTAAGTACATGAATTATTGTTTAACAACCATGAATTGTGTATTTATAGGCATGGGTATCTAAATCCACAACTAGGGTTGTGGGAAACATGGGTGATTAACAAGGTAAAACTAGCTAGATAACAATTGTAGAATAGATTCTTGCATGTATTGATAATTCTTTCGTTTAGAAGTCTTTTTAACGAGTGCACGCGTTAGAAGTTGCACTATTTCTACTTCTCGGACCAAGGGGGTAATTAATAGGAAAAGAATTATCAACATAGATTTAGTTGACACTATCTAATAGGCTAGTTTTGATTGGTGCGAAGTAGTAACTAAGCCATACATCGAATATGATGCTTAATATGAGGTAAAGGTAAGGTTTAGCAACTTAGACACACGTAGCCGGACCAAGATACGGGGTGAAATTCTCTAAATGCCGGACCAAGGATTTAGAGATACATAACTTATCACTTTGCATGAAAGACACTAGGAAAGAATTGTTATAGCTAGGATTACCGCGTTATGAACCTATGGGGAACACTTACACCCTAGTTTTTTCTCACCACTTGATAAACACCAAAGTTTCAATCTTGCTACTTATTTTACTTAGAAATAATTGAACACTTTTGTTTCACAACCCCCCCTTTAGTTAACTATTTTCGGAAAGGACTTGACTAAATAGACGTAATTGTATATTAAAGTTAAGTCTAAACCATTTTCCTCGTGGGATCGACCCCAACCTACTTGTTGGGTTCTTTACTTGATATGACCTCTTCTACTTCTGTAAAGAAGTGTGATTTGAGCGTATCAAACTTTCACCAAAAACATTCTCCAAGAATGGGTCGGGCGGGTCAACATGAAAGGAAATATTGCTGAAAACAGGTATGAAGTTGGATATGTTGATGAGTACAAAAAATGGTTGCAGGATGATTTGCTGGCGTAGTGAACCCGACACCACGCATGGGTCAAGAAATATAAGACTTCCAAATGAGGCTCCAGATCCAAACATATCACTTTCAGCAGAAATAGGCCCAAAGGGAACAAAAATTTTGACGAAGAGAGCAAGAATACCAATCCAGAGAATTTGAAAGCTAGAGGGCCTTAGTTGTGATGTCACAAGAGTTAACTGATGCTAGGGCTTGTTTGATGCATCTAGATACAACCCTGGATGAGCAGATCAACACTCTCTGGGCTGTGCTGCCATCTTCCAAAGTTGCGTTTATTGAGCCGTACGTGGTAACAAGCAAGTACATCATCCGCGAAGAGGTAGAAAAAGCAAGAGGTGGAGCTGGACCTTCAACTTTCTAATTCCCCTGCGTGGGACTGTTTTCTATTTGTATTCGCAATGTATTCTCCTTCCCGCAAATGTATCCCCATTTTTATTAAAACTCTGTAACGAATTCTATAATTATTTGTGAAGCTTATTTTGGGGGGTGCAACAATCTGTTTTAAATGATGCAATACATCCTTCAGATCGCTAGGCCTACCCTTGGCACAAAAGGGCCACATGCATGATTAGGACGCGATATATGTATTTTTAACTGTTATTTGATATTTTTCTTTGAATGAGTACATCGAAAAACCACTCCCTATCAAAAATTTCCAGAAATATATAATAGTCACTCTTACAAAATGTCCGACCAAATTTCTCGAGTCTTGAGTTTCCCAAACAAAAGCAAAATCCTATCACCAAATTGTAAAACACTACTCTACCATCCCAGGAAAGGTGAGATCACAGCTATGGACAAAGGAAAGGATATCCAGACTAAACCAACTGAAGAGGAGATGATCGACATACAAAAGCAGCGCGGAAAGCGCCTATATGACTTAATGTTTCCTCCAGAGAGCCCCGATCTGGAGAGCATTAAAGAAAGTTATGAGGAGGGGATTGCCCGTAAACCTTCTCTCGAAGGACGTCTGGCAGAAGGGGAACAGAAAGTCACTCTCGAAGCATATCCACAAGAATACCGAACAGGGAGAGAAGCCATTTTGTGCGCCCTCATTTTCGAGCATTATCGGTCTAGGCGTATGTTGAGATCCGTCGAAAGAGCACCTTCGCAAGTGGAATCGGGGGACATCCGCAAGACCTGTGAGTGTCATCCCAGCCATAAAGAGAACACAATAGAGGAGTGCATGGAGTTTAAGAATGTGGTCCGCTACCTGCTCGATAAGGACAGTATTGCGCACGGTTAGGGTGACGGCGTCCTCATTGCGTGTGATGAACCGAGGCTCGACATACCGGTCACTGAGAAGACTATATTCTATAGTTTCTCCCTTACACCTTTGAAGAAAACAATGTTGGAGGTCTATTCAGAATTGGTTCGAAACGGAGTCTTTACCCCACTATATAAGGACGTGGAAGTGTTATATTCCCTTTGGTTCGAAGTTCAAAAATGTTGCCCCTATCACAGAGCCGTGGATCATAGCATTGAAAAGTGTCTTGTATTCCGTCACAATATGGAGTACCTAATCAGCATAGGAAAGATTCAAGTCGAGTCTGTTCCCCGTGACTGATGCTTCAACAAGAAGAAGAACGACTGAGATGGGGCCACCTTTTATCTTTTGAAGCTTTGTTGTCTATTTTTCCATTTCCTTGTAATCGTTAAAAATGAATGAATGAAAAAAAACAAGTATATCCTTTATTCGAACTACGTAGGGCCTGAATTCTCCTTGTGAGATACGTAGGCAGCCTTTCAAGGCCCGACACATATCTTTTTAAATTTTCATTCTCCCCCCTTTCATTCTACAAGGAAATGTGAGGCTCAGATCACCGGACTGTATTAGTTTCCCTTTACTAGTGGGTTAAAATGTCCTCAAACAAAGCAATTTTGTGTGTTTACCTGCTCTCTATGTGATATCCTACATTACGTATTCCGAACTCAAACTAACAAATTTGCCTTTGAGTTGTTTTCCTCCACAGGTACTTACAAACTAGTTTGTGTCAATTAAATTGGTTGATCATCCATACTTCACTAGATCTAAAGGTCCTGCAGATTTCTTTCCCGACCAAAGTTCAGATAACGGAAAAGCAGTAATTGAGGATAACAACGAAGAAATCAGTCTTATTGACGTTGTGGTGGCTCAACCCACCATAGCGGATCAGAATGAACTGATTATGCAGTTAATGCAGTAGATCGCTGAGATGAGAGTGGAAATCCAAAGGATACAGGATCTGCCTTCACCAGGTTTTACTGCCAACGCTGCTACTGATGGGAGACCTTTTCTATACTTTCCCTCTCCAAACATAAGTCCAGCTCAGATTCCGCCGTCTACTCCTGCTTAGAATCCCTCAATAATAGACTTGACTACACAAAATCCTCAATACGCCTCCGCCTCTTACCAAACCCCACCCCCTCCTCAAAACAATAATTCCCAAATACCTCCTCCTCCTCAAAATGCCCATCATCAAACCGCTCCACTCCCACAAAACCAAAATACATTCCATCCCTAAATATCTCTCCATCATCAAAATCAGCACACTAAACCCCAAACCTTCCCAAAAAATTACCAAGCTACTCAAAACACCCCAAGTCCCTCCGTAGCTCCACTCCTGCCCAGAAAAACCACCTTCCAAATTCCTGTTCCAAATGAGCATGACATGAATGGATCTGAGCTCGACCATTATGAGGAGCAAGAAAGAGGGTGGAGGTCGAAAGAAGAGGCCGCAAAAATAGACATAAAGGAGGAGATCCGAAAAGCAATGAAGGAACTTCAGTGCATTCCTGACGTCGCCGGTTTGAACTACGAGGACTTATGCATTCATCCGAATTTGTACCTCCCAGAAGGGTTCAAGATGCCAAAGTTTCATACTTTCGAAGGGACAGGGAATCCTTTAGCGCATCTAAGGTTCGACTGTGACTAGCTCGTAGGAGTTGGTAGAGATGAAGTTGTACTAATGCGGCTTTTTAGCCAAAGTTTGAGCGGAGAAGCTTTGGAATAGTTCAAATCTCACGAGACCAGACAGTGGCCCAGCTGGAATGCCTTGTCTAAGGACTTTATCGAATGATTTGCCTACAATGTAGAGATTTTCCCTGATCGTTATTCCTTAGAAAAGATGAAACAAAAGTCTAACAAAAGCTATAGAGAGTTTTCGTACAGATGGCGAAAGGAGGCAGCCAGAGTTCGACCTCTCATGACTAAAAAAGAGATTGTTGAGGTATTTTTGCGGGTGCAAGAACCTGAATACTATGACAGAATCATGTTGCTCGTTGGAACAAAATTAGCCGAGATAGTCAAGGTAGGTGAGACTATCGAGGATGGTTTGAAATCGGGAAGATTGCCCGTGTTGCTGCTTCGCCCGGATCCTCGGGTTTGTTAAAAACAAAAAGAGAAGATGTGTCAGTTGTTCCTTATGAGGGGAAGAAGACCCTGATAAGATCATCATCGTACCAAGGTCGTTCTCAACCTTCACATAATCCACACCAGGCTGGCTATACACAAGCCGATTATCAAAATGATTCCCCTCCAAGCTACCAAAATACTTCTCCCCTAAGTTATCAAAATACTCCCACTTCCGTTTATCAAACTCCACCCCCCATATACCAAAATCCTCCACCAGCTTACCAAACTCAATCTTCCCATTATCAAAGCGATGCCCCTAACTGCGCCAATATGCAGTCAAATTGTCGGGCGCCTCCCCAAGTTTACCAAGCTCCAGTATACCAAAATTCCCCCACAAACTACCAAGATCCATCACCAATTACAATACTAATTCATACCTGAGATATCAAGCTCCCCGTCCCAATGTCCAAAACTATCATCAGATGCCACATCCTAAAGGCAACTATGATCCCCCTCGCCCAAGGTTTTAGAAAAAACCCGCCAGAACTTTCACAGAGCTCGCCGAAAGCCGAACTAAGATGTACAAGTGATTAACTGTGGCAGGTTATATCCAACTAGTGGGACCCAAGTCGGTGGATACCAATTCTAGGTTTTATAGACCCGATCAAAGGTGTGCATATCATTCCAATAGAATTGGACATGATACTGAGGATTGCATTAACCTCAAGCACAAATCCAGGATCTAACGATCAGATAGTGGTCTCCCTCTAGACAGCTACGCCCAACGTCAACATCAATCCTTTGCCAAATCATAGGGACGTCAATATCAATAGGATAGAGATGAACGACAATTGGTGCGTAACAAAGGTGATAGTCCCGGTTGTTCATGATGAGCTGGAAAAAGCAATTGCTTTGCTGAGCATCAAGGAGAAAAAAAGAGTTTGTAATTTTGACGCTCGCAAAGGTTGTCGCCTTAGTGCCAATAGAAACTCCCGCTATGCCAAGGTTTGTGATCGAGACCGCTTCAGCTCAGGGTATGACCAGATCTGGCAGGTGTTATACTCCAAAAGAGTTGGCCCATGGAGGGCAAAAGAAAGACCAAGGTAAGAGGTCGATAAGTGAAGGCGAAGCTGAAGAATTTTGGAGAAAGATGCAGCCGAAGGACTATTCTATTGTTAAGCATTTACAGAAAACCCCATCTCAGATTTCTGTGTGGGCCCTGTTGATGAGTTCGCAGCTACATAGGCAAGCTTTAATGAAGTCTTTGGATGACACATATGTGCCCGTGGGCACCAGCAGCGACAATATAGCAGCCATGATCAACCAGGTTATCTGAGGACATCCGATCAGCTTTTCTCATGAAAAATTGTCCTTCGAAGGGAGGATGCACAATAAGGCTTTGCATGTCACTGTCATATTTCGAGAAAAGGTTATAAACCGTGTCTTGGTAGATGATGGATCTAGTCTTAATATTTGTCGCTGATGACTCTAAGGCAATTAAGATTTGATTTCTTGAGCAAAACCAAGTCAACGTGAGAGCCTTTGATGGGGTACAGAGAGACACACTAGGAGCGGTGAAATTTATCATTCAGATGGGTCCCGCAGAGTTCAACGCAAAGTTCCAGGTCCTGGACATGGACACTATCTATAACCTTCTTTTGGGAAGGTCGTTCATCCACATGGCTGGGGTTGTGCCTTTTACCCTTCACTAGCTGATGAAGTTTGTCTGAAAGGAGCAGGAATTGGTTATTCACGGTGAGGGAATCCACTCCGGTAGGCATGCGCCAATTATAGATGAAGTCTCTCGAGGCATTAATTTCTACACGATGGAGCTGGTTAATGCCACCGGTGATGATTTGTCTCCGCAACCTCCTATGCCTTCTATGTACAATATAGTCTCCACGGTGATGCTCCAAAATGGATTCGAGCTGGGTTTTGGATAGAGAAGGAATTTCCAAGGAATCATCGAGCCTATTCATGTTCCCACCCAAGGAGCGAGGTAGAGTTTGGGGTATGTCCCCACATATGATGAGATGAAAAATAAGAAGAATGGTGATCAAACGTTGGTTGGGCCAATCCCTCATCTATACCAATCATTTACAGTCTGGGAGTACGTGGATCGTGATGGCCTCGGGGAAGAAATCTGCAATCTTTTTGAAAAGATCGATGTTGTCATAGAGGACGAGGTCGAGCTAGGTGGTATCTGCGATGTTGAGCCTGGAGAGCAGCTGTAGAACTGGACATCCACACCAATCTTGATTCCCCGATCATCTTGGTAGAAGGACATTGTTTATGCATGTTTTGAAAATTGGTGGTAGTCCAGAAGAGGCCCGAGACCCACCATTTTGCTTTTCTTTAATTGCTTTTAAAATTCCCCCTGTGATGTTTAAGAAAGGCAACATGGCCCTTTGCCATGGCCAAAGTTTGCACTGTTTTTCAATTTAAATGAAAGCCTCTTTTATTGAAAACTTATCTATTTATTTAATTGTTGTAATTTACTCTCCTGACTTTGTCTATTTATGATTTTAGTAATACTAATTTTAAACCTGCCAATGTCATGTCATGTCACGAACTGAATGAACAAAATAAGGCAGGTGATGACGAGGGTGAAGAATATGAAGAGGAAAGTTAGGTACCGGAATATGTTGCCGAGGAATTTCGGCAGTTTGAAAATCAGCATAAGCCAAATTTGGAAGAAACAGAAACTGTGAATCTGGGAGACCAAGAGTGTGTCAAAGAGGTCAAATTCAGTGTCCATTTGAATGAAGCTCAAAGAAAGGATCTTATTCATTTGCTTAGCGAATACGTTGATGTGTTCGTCTGGGAGGTCAGCGACATGCTAGGGCTTAGTACCAATGTGGTGTCTCACAAGTTGCCGATCAATCCGGCGTTCAGTCCAGTGAAACAGAAGGCTCGGAAGTTCAAACTGAGTTAAGTTTGAAGATTAAAGAAGAGATCACCAAACAGATCGAGTCTCGATTGGTGGAAGTGACGCAATATCCAACTTGGTTGGCCAATATTTCGGTCGCCAAAAAAGATGGAAAGATCAGAATTTGTGTCGATTACAGAGATCTCAACAAAGCCAGTCCAAAGGATAATTTTCCGTTGCCAAACATTCACATTCTGATCGATAATTGTGCTAAGCATGAAATGCAGTCGTTTGTGGATTGTTACGCAGGTTATCATCAGATCCTAATGGACGAAGAAGATGCAAAAAATATAGCTTTTATCACGCTTTGGGGTGTATATCATTACAGGTGATTCCACTCGGTCTCAAAAATGCTGGTTCTACTTATATAAGGGCAATGCCGACCATATTTCATGACATTATTCATAAGGAGATCGAGGTGTACGTAGATGACGTTATCATCAAGTCCCTCGAGAGTTCAGACCACTTGACGCATTTAAAGAAGTTCTTTGATCATCTGCGTCATTATAACTTGAAGTTGAATCCCGCTAAATGTGCTTTTGGGGTGCCGGCCGGCAAGTTGTTGGGATTTATAGTCAGCGGAAGGGGTATTGAGCTCGACCCTTCCAAGATTAAGTCAATTCAAGAGTAACCTCCTCCGAAGACAAAGAAAGAAGTGATGATCTTCTTAGGGAGGTTGAACTACATTAGTCGATTCATAGCTCAATTCACCGTGGTGTGTGAGCCTATCTTCAATATGTTGAAGAAAGATGCTTTGACAAAGTGGACTGAAGAATGTCAGATTGCTTTTGATGCCATCAAGAATTATTTTTCTAATCCACCAGTTTTGGTTCCTCCGCAAGAAGGGAGTCCATTGTTGATATATTTGTCTGTCTCAGATAACGCATTTGGATGTGCACTTGGTCAACATGACGAGACAGGGAAGAAGGAACAAGATATTTATTACATAAGCAACAAGTTCACACTTTACGAGTCTCGTTATACTTTTCTGGAGAGAACGTGTTGTTCTTTGACTTGGATCGCCCAGAAATTGAGACATTTTTTGTCTTTTTACACTACATATCTCATTTCCAGAATGGACCCCCTAAAGTATATTTTCCAGAAGGCGATGTCGACCGGAAATTTAGCTAAGTGGCAAATGCTTTTGAGTGAATTTGATATTGTGTATGTGACCTAGAAGGCGATAAAAGCACAGGCCTTGGCTGATCATCTTGCAGAAAATCCTGACAATTAAGAGCATGAACTGCTCAAGACTTATTTTCCCTATGAAGAGGTATCGTTTGTGGGTGAAGATATTTCTAAAGCATATTTGGGTTGGAGGGTATTCTTCGACGGAGCGGCGAATCACCAAGGAAAGGGTATTGGAGCGGTCTTAGTGTCAAAATCCGGTCAACACTATCCTATGGCGGCTAAACTCCTATTTAATTGCACGAACAACATGGATGAATATGAAGCTTGTATCCTTGGTTTGTATATGACCATCGACATGAATGTCCATGAGTTCCTAGTTATTGGAGATTCAGACTTGTTGATCCATCAGGTTCAATGAGAATGGGCTGTGAAGAACCCACAGATTACGTCGTACGTGCAGTATATACAAAAGTTGTGCAGGAGGTTCCGTAAGATTGAGTTCAGACATACTCCTAGAACACAGAATGAGTTGGCCAATGCCCTTGCCACCATCGCTTCAATGATTAAACATGCAGATACTGATTATATTGACCCTCTGGATATAGAGCTGAAAGAACATCCAATCCAGATGGTTTGCCATGGTATTTTGATATCAATGAGTATTTGGAGTCAAGGATTTATCCTGAGAATGCGACATTTAACCAGAAGAAGTCGATACGTCGTATGGACCACAACTTTTTTCTAAGTGGAGAAATCCTTTATAGGAGGACTCCAGATTTAGGTCTTCTCAGATGTGTCGATGTTGTTGAAGCTGCGAAGCTTATTGAACAGATACATGCTGGAGTTTGTGGTATGCACATGAATGGACTCACTTTGGCAAGGAAGATCCTTCGAGCCGATTATTTCTGGATGACCATGGAACATGATTGTTGCAAGTTTGTGCAGAAATTTCATAAATGTCAAGTGCACGGTGATTTGATCCGAGTGCCGCCTCACAAACTCAATGCTATGAGTTCACCTTGGTCGTTTGTAGTTTGGCGCATGGACGTTATCGGTCCAATAGAGTCAGCCGCCTCTAATGGACACAGATTTATTTTTGTTGCCATAGACTATTTCACCAAGTGGGTGGAAGCAGCTTCGTACAAGTCGGTGACCAAGAAAGTTGTAGCTGATTTTGTTCGCAACAATCTAATATGCAGGTTTGGAGTACCAGAGTCCATCATTACTGATAATGGTGCAAATCTCAACAATCACTTGATGAAAGATATATGTGAGCAATTTAAGATTACTCACCGAAACTCAATCGATTATCGTCCTCAAATGAATGGAGCTGTAGAGACTGCAAATAAGAACATCAAGAAGATTTTGAGGAAAATGATTGATAATTACCGAGGTTGGCACGAGATGTTGCCATATACTTTGTTGGGATACCGAACGACCGTCAAAACATCGATTGGAGCCACTCCATATTTGTTAGTATATGGAACAGAAGCAGTCATACCTGCTGAAGTCAAGATACCGTTCTTGAGAATCATCCAAGAAGCCGAGTTGAGTAATGCTGAGTGGGTCAGCAAGCGGATTGACCAATTGACTTTGATTGACGAGAAGAGAATGGTTGTCGTTTGTCATGTTCAACTATATCGACAAAGAATTATTCCCGCTTTCCACAAGAGAGTCAGAGCCAGAATTTTTGAAATCGGTCGGTTGGTGCTTAAGTGCATTTTCCCACATCAAGATGAGTATAAAGGGAAATTTGCGCCGAATTGGCAAGGACCTTACATGGTTCGCAAGGTATTATCGGGAGGTTCTTTGATCCTGTCGGAGATGGATGGCACCGCATGGCCGAAACCGATCAAATCAGATGGTGTCAAAAGATACTACGTGTGAATCTTAGTCTGTATTTCTTTCATTTCCTTGTATTCATCCTGTTTGCTTGTAATTGCTTTGTTTAAAATTATACCCCTTTGTAATGAACTACGTCTGACCTTAATTCTAAAGAATGAGATACGTAGGTGGCCTATGTCGGCCTCGGTCACCCCATTTATCTCTTTTAATATTTCTTTGTATTTGAACTACGTTCGACCTGAATTCTCAATAATGAGATACGTAGGCGGCCTATGTCGTCCTTGGTCGGCTTATTTGTAAAATTTCTTATTATTATTAACCGTGAGGGGTAAATACGTTTGACCTGATTCCTGCTTTAATGGGATACGTAGGCGCCACAAGGGTTCGGTCATATCTACCATAAGATTTCTATTTTCCCTTTCAATAGAAACCGGGACAGAATTTTTGAGAGGGACTCAAAAATTCTCGAGAAGAAGATTTTTCCTCAACAAGTCGTGAATAAAGTTACTTTGGGACATACAACTGGGACAAAATTTTCGAGGGTACCTCGAAAATTCCATGATTTGCCCACCGACAGTTAAGGATAAGCCAACACAGTTAACCGGGACAAAATTTTGAGGATGGCCTCAAAATTTCAACATGGGTTTATCGACAGTATAGAGCGATTTAGAATACTCCCCAACGAATAATCAGATAGACTTCCAAGCATCAGATTCAGTGAAGTTCGCTAAGCCTGACGTGACATGATACTTGGCAGTAACCTTTTTTTTTTCAAAATACTACTTTTCAAAAATTTATTTTTTTTCTTAAGATTTTCCCTTTATGTTTCATTTGTTTTGGCATAAAATATTTTTTCTTATCTATCAAGGGTGGGGAGATCAGAAAATCAACCGGAGATAGCAGGACAAGGAGCAGACAACTGAAGAATCGACATAGTTCAGTTCGTTTTAAAATTAACGATTTTTCTATAAACGCAGGAATTATTTTACATTGCTTATATCGAAGACCTGGGAACGTGAACAACATTGTTTCATCTAATTCCCAACAGCACGAAGTCTATAGCGAAGATACGACTATGTTCAAAGATGAATCAAATGAAAACCCCTGGAAGGGCATTTTACAGTTTTTGTCAATGACGTCATAAGCATCACATTATTGGACATTATAGTGTTACTACCCGGAGGGGTCATTTTATTTGTATTGTCGATCGAGCTACACTACCTGGAAGGTCATTTTACCGCATTGTCAATTGAGACAATATCACTATCTAGAGGGCACCCAGAAGACACTATGTGGCTCGATTGAAGCACTATCTTTGTTTGGTACCAAGGATGGCATCGCGAGTTAATATTCATGCATCGTGGAAATTCATACATCGCGAGTTGATATTCATGCATCGCGAGTTAATACTCATGCATCGCGGAAAATCATGCATCGCGAGTTAATATTCATGTATCGCGGAAAATCAGGCATCGCGACAAGATATTCATGCCTCGCGGAAAATGTCATGCACCGCGAGAAGATATTCATGCATCATGGAAAATCATGCATCGCGAGTTCATATTCATGCATCGCAGAAAAATCATGCATCGCGAGTTGATAATCATGCGTCACAAAAAATCATGCATCGCGAGTTAATACTCATGCATCGCGAGTTAATATTCATGCATCGCGAGTTAATATTCATGCATCTCGAGTTGATATTCATGTGTCGCAAAAAATCATGCATCGCGAGTTAATACTCATGCATTGCGGAAAATCATGCATCGCGAGTTAATATTCATGCATCGCAAAAAAATCATGCATCGCGAGTTAATATTCATGCATCGCGGAAAAATCATGCATCGCGAGTTGATTTTCATGCAACGCGAGTTAATATTCATGCATCGCAGAAAATCATGCATTGCGAGAAGATATTCATGCATCGCGTAAAGTCATGCATTGCGGAGAAGAAGTCATGCATCGCAACAGAAAATCCGTGAATCGCGGAAATATCATACATTGCGAAGAAGAATTCCCGTACTGAAGAGAAAATTCATGTATCGAGAAAAAATCAGGCATTACGGAGAAAAATTAATGCATTGCAAGAGAAAATTCATGCAGCGCGAAAAGTCATGCATTTGCAAGAGAAGAAATGCATGCATCACGGAAATGCCATATATCGCGAAAGGAAGCCACGCATTGCAAGAGAAAGAAACCGTGCATCCCTGGAGAATATTTACCCATCAACATCAACTGCATCCTTTTATTTTGACAAGAGTAAACACCAAGAGAATCATCGAAGACGACATCAAGAGAAGTATCAACACTGCATCAACTCTTATTCATTTTGACATCAAATGAAGAGTACATTGAAGATTACATTGCAAACATAAGACATAAGCTTTATTTATTTTACGTCAAACCGATCGAGTTGACGTTAAATTAAGAAAGAGGGCAACTGAGTGTCAACGCTGTAAAAGACACTATCCCTCATTTCAATTTCATGTTTTATACTAATGAGTTTTGTCTCAGTCTCTACCAAGAGCATCCGGAAGGATGAATTCTCCAGACAAAACAGCAGGTGCGGACGACATCAAAAGGGATGCACCACAACGTGGAATTTTTTCTTAACAGCGAACTGGGACATAGTCCAAATATGAGTGTCAAACTCTTGGGACGCGAGCAGGGGAGCGACTTACACCACAATCAAACCACACCCCTATCAGAAGGCATGTGGGTTTTCCTTCGGGTTTCTTCGTCTCAGTCTCGCGTCCAGAAATTTCGGACTACCAGAAGCAAGTTTCCAATCGGAGTGACGATGCATCAAGAGCTTTGGAAATTATGTCAGTGTAAGTTCTTAATTATGGGTGTGAAGTTCACCACATTCATGACTAAGAGGTTACAAGCCTCCTTTTCATACTCAACCTAATTCGTCACTTGTCCAAAACCAAAGGTTATCTAGCATTATAAATTTCCTTTTCAATTGATCGAGTCGAACTACAAGCAGCCTCATTCCTTGAGTTTAAGGATATGTAGGAGAGCACAATGTTGAAAATTCGGCTGTATTCCAACACTCACTCTTAAATCGTACTCTCGGGCATTCCGGTCCCCTCATAATTCGATACCGGAGTAATTTTCGAATTCTTTCAAAATCACGCATTAAATCAAACGTGTCGAACTAGAAGTGGATTGAATTCTCATATAGCTTGAGATATGTAGGAAACCCCATTTTCAAGGCTCGGCCATAATTCCTAAAGTCCTTACCAATTTTTTTTCGGAAAGATGAATTTGTGGTCGGTCAAAATTAGCTCGGTCAATTTCATTTTCCTCAAATTTCTTGCATCAATCCAAGTAAAATGAGGGACAGTTGTTGACACCCAATTTTGGACCTCCCCGATGAATTGATTAACGAGCTTTTCAATTCTAGGCGATTAATTAGATTTTATGAAAATTTTAATTGTTTTTCAATTGTTTCAAATTTATCTCATCGCTTTTTCATATTTTAGACAATATATGATTTACATAATTGCGTATATAATTAGTATTTTTATAATCACTCGGAAATCCTCTCAAAGGATTTTACCTTGCTTAAATATTTTACTAATTAGTTTTGTTTGGGTTCGTTATAATTAAATCGATTATTTTATTTCGTTAAAATTGAAAAGCTTTTTAATTAACTTATATTACTTCGTCTTATTTATTTATTTTAGCGAAATTCACCAAGTGACTCATTTCGGCTATACTGTAAATGGCAATAGTTATATTCTATTTAGTTATTGTATTCTATTCAATTTTTAAAACCAATTTCACTGTTGCAGAAACATTTCCAGCCCATTTCTTCAGCCCATCCATCCTTTTTCAGTAGCCCATCAACAAATACACCCGACCCAGCCCACTCCAACCTTGACCTGATCCCTACATCTTCATCTCCCTCACGCGCAGGCTTAACCCAGGATTCGTCCCAAGACGCCTCAACGTCTCCTTCTTCCTTTGTTCGTACAGCAGAGCCGTCTGCCATTTTTGCCCTGTGTTTCTGCCCTTGCTGCAGCATCCTTGGCTCGCGTGGATGAGCGTCACGTCGAGCACAAGAATAATTTAGGCGATCGAGTCGTCTGTTTCCTCCTTTTACCCGGATTTCGTCGGATTCAGTTTGAATATTGTTCCAAACCCCAGCTATTCTTTGGCTTTTCAAATTGTGAATTGATTTTGAATTTTGGAAAGGATTTTGGAATACCTTTTCTACCCTTTTCCCCCATATCTGTAAACCCTAATTCCCCTCCTATATAAGATCGCTTCCTGTTCTTGTTTAAGGGGGGGAAATTTTTTTTGAGTTAAAGAAAAGGGAGATGGGATTTTTTAGAATAAAGTAGCTTAGTAAAACAGCTACGATAAATATATACAAAATACATTATGTAAAAGGAAGAGTTACTTGGTGTTTTTGGTCGGTAACTCGTGCTCGGGTTTTGTGGTGGAGAAGTCGCGATCATTCCAGCTCGTTTGTCTCAGCTCGCTTAACACGAAAAGGTAAACTTCTTTTCGGTTCCAACTCTTTAGTTAATGTGTTGTTTTGTTGGGCTGAAGCTTGTTTGTTGATTTACTTACCTTACCTTCTTGAATGCCTTTTTCTTCTCGATTCACTACTTACATAGTAGCCGATTGGTTGAGTTGGGGTTGGCATCTTGGTAGCTTGATGCTATTAACCTGTACTTATAAGGTTAGTCAAAACAGAAACAGAAATAAGATGAAGTAGACAGAAAACAAAAATAATCCAAGTCCACAGAAACTGCTGTGTAACTTTAAGAAATTTAATCACCTCACTGTACCTAAGGTTATGGATTAATTTCTCCCAAGATAAAATGGATTAATCATGTTAAAGAAATAGTGGTACCTCAAACTTCTTTAACTTCAGCGAACTTAAGAACAACAACAAGTCACCACAGACTTAGTCGATTGACACTTTGATTTTTGAGAGAAAATATGTATTCAGAGAAGGAAAAATTTTCAGTGTTTGGGAAAACGCAAAATGACCTCCTTTTATAGCCATTTTCAGCAAGAAACGTGTCTGTTCAGAGAAATTGTTCAGACCCGTTTTATCCATAAAGTTGTGTCTTTTGGAAAAATAACAACTTTTTGGAAAATGTGTCTGTTAGGAAAATAATGGCTTTTCGGAAAGTAACGACTTTTCGGAAAGAGTAATAACTTTTCAAAATATTACCGTTACACGCGAATTAATTCTGTTAATTAACTAATTAACTAACGTTCTGAATTAATTTATAAGAGATAATATTAACAGGATTTATTTGATTAACAAAAATTAATTAAATGAATTTTGTCCAAAAAATTTATCAATCAATCACATCATTTGCCATATCCAAATCCAAATCTGAAGCCGAAGACGAATTCGAAGCCGAGCGAGCAACGACGACGGCGCGAGGGGGAACCTTCTTCTTAGCTCTTTAAGAAGTAAAGGAAGTGTTTCCTTATATATGGACAACAATTTCCATTTCTTTTGCTGATATGGGAGAAATGACTTTTCATTGCACTTTGCAAATGACTTTTCATTTTCCCTTCAAATTAGTTCCCTCACTTTTTATATTCTCCCTTTTCTTTTCCCATTCACACTTTGTTAAACCCAACAATCCCCCACATAAATGGGGAATGGCTATTGTTAAAACATATGCATGAAAAACTTGTGTGTCTTGTAAGTAAGGGTTAATTGCATCTGGATAAGTAGGTTTCCCTTTAAACTTTCCGTAGTGAACATATATCGGATATACTCGGTCAATCGGTAGATTTGATATATTTGAATCGTCGAGATTTGGTGTATACCTAGACAACATAAGTCACACAATCAACCCTTGAACTATTCTTAGTTCTCATTGTATTGTTCGTTTCAGCCATGAACACATCTCGGTTAGTAAGTGCTTAGAGAACTGGCCTTACCGGATTCTCCTTGAAGCGGCTTACACTTCACACGCACATAGGTGATTTCTAAATGTGTTATCCGGTAGATACACCATTTGATATACCCTGTATCAAACTTAGAAACCATTAAAAAGTCCTTATGCCTTTATCCTGGTTACTGAACATTGTCTCATCATGAGAATGGACCATAAAATAATTTTTGACAATGTTTAACCGTCATCAATGACTTTGTTTTATCTCCTTGAACGTAGATCTTTGGATCTCCAATCTTCTAGGTAGAGGTACCGCCACGATGACTTGTTCTCGGCCATAGTCCCATTCCCGTCGATTATTTCTCTACTCCCTCTCGAGTTAGGCCTTTTGTAAGTGGATCCGACACATTATCCTTTGACTTCACATATTCAATTGTGATCATTCAACAGAGTTATGTATTCGTCTTATGTGATGAGATTTTCCGTTATAAATAACGCTTCCATCCCTTCCTATTGCAGCTTGACTTCACAGTGTATGCATATAGGGGCCATTGGTTTGGGCCAAAATGGAATATCTTCTAAGAAATTCCGAAGCCATTCAGCTTATTCAGCTGCCTTGTCTAAGGCGATGAATTCAGACTCCATTGTAGAGCGAGCTATACATGTTTGTTTGGATGATTTCCAAGATATTACTCCTCCACCAATAGTAAAAATGTATCCACTTGTGGATTTTGTTTCAGTTGACTCAGTAATCCAATTTGCATCACTATATCCTTCAAGAATTGCTGGATATTTGTTGTAATACAAAGCATAGTTTTGAGTGTCATCTAAGTATCCCAAAACTCTCTTCATTGCCAACCAATGATTTTGATTGGGATTACTTTTGTATCGACTCAGTTTACTGATAGCGCAAGCAATGTCTGGTCGTGTACAATTCATGGAATACATCAAACTTCCCAACACTCTAGCGTAACAATTTATACTGACTTTCACCTTTATTCTTTGCAAGATGAAGGTTCACATCAATTGGAGTCTTTGCCCTTTTGAAATTCAAATATTTGAATTTTTCGAGTACTTTTTGAATATAATGAGTTTGAGACAATGCTAGACCGTTAGAAGTTTTGAGAATTTTAATTCCCAATATCACATCAGCAACTCCTAGATCTTTCATATCAAACTTACTAGCGAGCATACGCTTAGTAGCTTTTATATTGGCAATGTCCTTGCTCATTATCAGCATGTCATCCACATATAGGCATACAATGACTTCCTGATTTGGAGTATCTTTAATGTAAACACATTTATTGCATTCATTGATCTTAAATCCATTTGACAACATGGTTTGATCAAAATTTGCATGTCATTGTTTTGGTGCTTATTTTAGTCCATAAAGTGACTTAATAAGTTTGCACACTTTCTTTTCTTTACCAGGAACTACAAAACCCTCAGGTTGTTCTATGTAAATTTCTTCTTCCAGCTCTCCATTTAAGAAGGCAGTTTTCACATCCATTTGATGGATTTCAAGACCGTATACTGCAGCTAAGGAAATTAATATCCGAATTGATGTAATCCTAGTCACTGGAGAGTATGTGTCAAAATAATCAAGACCTTATTTTTGTCTAAAGCCTTTGACAACAAGTCTTGCTTTATATTTGTCAATAGTTCCATCATCTTTCATCTTCCATTTAAAGATCCATTTTGAACCCAAGGGTTTGTTCCATAGAGGAAGATCAACCAACTCCCAAGTATGATTGCTTAGGATTGATTCAATTTCACTATTGACAGCCTCCTTCCAAGAGGTTGAGTCGATAGACAACATTGCTTCCTTGAATGTTTGAGGCTCACTTTCAAGAAGAAATGTTACAAAATCAGATCCAAATGAAGTAGTTGTCCTTTTACGTTTACTGCGTCTTGGACTCTCTTCATTGGGTTCATTCTCTTTTGGTTCTTCTCTGGGTTGTTTAGACCCCCCACTAGATGACTCAAGTCTAGTTTTATACGGATATATATGTTCAAAAATTCAGTACTATCTGATTCCATTACCGTATTATCATGAATATCCGGATGTTTGGACTTATGAACCAAAAATCGACATGCCGTACTGTTTGTGGCATATCAAATGAATACACAATCCACAGTCTTAGCCCCTATTTTTACCCTCTTAGGTATAGGAACTTGGACTTTGGCTAGACACCCCCACACTTTGAAATATTTCAAGTTGGGTTTTCTAACTTTCCATTTCTCATATGGAATAACATGTGTCTTTGAGTGAGGCACTCTATTGAGTATTTGATTTGCTGTAAGGATAGCTTCCCCCCCCCCCCAAGTTTTGTGGTAAACCTGAACTTATAAGTAATGCATTCATCATTTCTTTTAAAGTTTGATTTTTCGTTTCTGCAACCCCATTAGATTGAGGAGTGTACGGAGCAGTAGTTTGATGGATTATTCCATTTACTAAACATATTTCTGCAAATGGAAATTCATTCTCCGCCTCTATCACTTCTGATCATTTTGATCTTTTTATCCAACTGATTTTCAACTTCAGTTTTATATTGCCTAAATGCATCTATTGCTTCATCCTTACCATTTAGCAAATAGACATAACAATATCTAGTGCAATCGTCAATAAAAGCTATGAATACTTTTTTCCCACCATGTGATGGTGTTGACTTCATGTCACAAATATCAGTGTGAATAAATTCTAAATGATTTGAATTCCTTTCAACAGATTTATAAGGATGCTTAGCATACTTAGATTCAACGCAAATTTGACATTTCGATTTATTGCACTCAAATTTTGGTAAAATATTTAAGTTAATCAGTTTTTGCAAGGTTTTGTTATTAACGTGTCCTAAACATTCATGCCATAAACATTTAGACTCCAGCAAGTAAGAAGAAGCAAAATCGTTATTCATATCAACTGCAATTACATTGAGTTTAAAAAGGTCACTGAGGTAGTCTTTTCCTACATACATATCATTCTTACTTACTACTACTTTATCAGAAACAAATACACATTTGAATCCATTCTTAGTCAGAACTAGAATTGAAACTAAATTCTTTCTCAACTCTGGAACATAAGAGACCTTGTTCAAAGTCACCACCTTGCCTGATGTCATCTTTAATAGGACCTTGCCAGTTCCTTCCACCTTTGCAATAGCAGAGTTTGCCATAAACAACTTCTCATCTGTAGGTGCTGGAGTATATGATGAAAATAATTCTTTGTTGGCACAAACATGGCATGAGGCACCAGAATCTATCCACCATTCTCTTGGATTTCCAACCAAGTTACATTCTGAAAGCATTGCACAGAGATCGTCCATTTCTCCTTTGGATTCAGCCAAGTTTGTTTGATCCTTCTTTTTCTTGTCCTTCTTAGGACCCCGGCATTCAGTAGCCCTATGACCATGTTTACCACAATTGAATCAGTTTCCATTGAATTTCTTCTTAGGAGGATTGCTTTTTGGACCAGATGCTTTCTTTCTTTTCTTTAATTTTGTGGAATCTTCTTCAACAATATTTACTCCAGATATTATTGAGTTACCACGTGACCTCTTTTCTGCAGCCTTATTATCCTCTTCGATTCTCAACCTTACTATGAGATCTTCAACAATCATCTCATTGCATTTATGTTTCAAGTAGTTATTGAAATCCTTCCATAACGGAGGTAACTTCTCAATAATGGCAGCCACTTGAAAGGCATCATTCATAATAAATCCTACATTAAAGATTATGTGAGTATTAAGGAAAAATTAATATTTCTAACATAGGCATTAAATAAATTTATACCTTCAGCAAGGAGATCATGGATTATGACATGCAGTTCTTGAACTTGGGTGACGACGATCTTAGTGTCTATCATCTTATAGTCCAGAAACTTTGCCACAATGAACTTCTTCATTCCGGCATCCTCTGTTTTGTACTTCTTTTCTAAAGCATCCCAGAGTTCTTTTGAGGTTTTGACATTGTTGTACACATTGTACAGATCATCTTGCAGGCCACTCAGAGCATAATTTTTACACAAAAAATCTGAGTGTGTTCATGCTTCTGTTACCAAGAATCATTCTTCAGGCTGAGTATCATCTGACATAACAGGAATATTCTCATTAATGAACCTCTACAGACTCAACGTAGTGAGATAGAAGAACATCTTCTGCTGCCATCTCTTGAAGTCGACTCCAGAAAACTTTGAAGGTTTCTCAGTCGGTGCTAAGGCAGCATTTGAACGATTGTGTGCAACCGATGTTGTTGCAGCACTCACTGTTCCAGCATTCACTTGACTTGAATTAGTTATTATTTCTATCATAAATGGCAGATAATTTTAGTATTTGAAATACTAACAGTAAAGAACAAATCTTTACACAGACTGTTTCTGATTTAACGATAAAGTTTTTATGTTCTTTAATCGTTAATCAAATGAATTTTAAAAATTCAAGCAAAGTAGAAAACCATTAAGGTTTTAATCTCTAGAAACCTCAAATACAGAAACTTATTAAATTTCTTGAGATTGTTATTAACTTCTACTTATAAGGTTAGTCAAAACAGAAACAGAAATAAGATGAAGTAGACAGAAAACAAAAATAATCTGAGTCCACAGAAAATACTGTGTAACTTTAAGAAATTTAATCACCTCACTGTACCTAAGGTTATGGATTAATTTCTCCCAAGATAAAACGGATTAATCATGTTAAAGAAATAGTGGTACCTCAAAGTTCTTTAACTTCAGCGAACTTAAGAACAACAACAAGTCACCACAGACTTAGTCGATTGACACTTTGATTTTTGAGAGAAAATATGTATGCAGAGAAGGAAAAAATTTCAGTGTTTGGAAAAACGCAAAATGGCCTCCTTTTATAGTCATTTTCAGCAAGAAACGTGTCTGTTCAGAGAAATCTGTTCAGACCCGTTTTATCCAGAAAGTTGTGTCTTTTGGAAGAATAATAACTTTTCGGAAAATGTGTCTGTTAGGAAAATAATGGCTTTTCGGAAGTAATGACTTTTCGGAAAGAGTAATAACTTTTCAGAATGTTACCGTTACACGCAAATTAATTCTGTTAATTAACTAATTAACTAACGTTCGGAATTAATTTATAAGAGATAATATTAACAGGATTTATTTGATTAACAAAAATTGATTAAATGAATTTTGTCCAAAAAATTTATCAATCACATCATTTGCCAAATCCGAAGCCGAAGCCAAAGTCAAAGCCAAAGCTAGCCGAGGCCGAGCGAGCGATGACGACGGCGCGAGGGGTCACCTTCTTCTTAGCTCTTTAAGAAGTAAAGGAAGTGTTTCCTTATATAAGGACAACAATTTCCCTTTCTTTTGCCGATATGGGAGAAATGACTTTTCATTGCACTTTGCAAATGACTTTCATTTTCCCTCCAAATTAGTTCTCTCACTTTTCATATTCTCCCTTTTCTTTTCCCATTCACACTTTGCGAAACCCAACAGTTGAGACATAAGGTGTGCTCTTGTCAATGTTGTTGTTTTCGTGAGTATTAGAGGGCAGAACCTTAAAGTTAGTTAATGCATAGGCTCTATGTTTGTTTCCAGTCCATTAGTTGCGTGAGTTTGTTTTCCTCCATTTTTTTAAAAAAAATTCATGATTATGTGATGATTACCTTGTCATGTTGAATTAGTTTAGTGTTAAGCTCGCATATTAGAAGTTCTACTATATTGATTACCTCATGTTCCACTAATAAGTAACTTCATATGATTTGCATTCAATTTTAAGTACAATGTTTGAAATATCGTATTGAGCTTTCATATTCGGTAAAGTTGTATGTGAGTAGTCAAACTAATAGCATGATGTTACCGATAGTCTGTCTGTCTCATTTTGATCTAAGTTTTCACTATCTTGAGCTACAGAAACTTATATGTATCGTTAAATGCTTATTCCATCGTGTCACTACTTTCTTTTGTCGGAAAACTCCAAACTCTGTTGCTCTAATTATTTGGTTGTGGTATGCTCCTAGATGACATAGCACATGTCGAGATTTAGTTAATTCATGCATGCTCCTTTTGTTAAAACTGAAGTTAAAAGAATATAAATTTTCAATAGTTGGAGCTTACTGTCTTGGAAATGGACATATGTGTGTATGCACCTAAGAGCCTTCTCTAGTTAGATTTACTCTAAATTATGGATAGGCAAATTGTCTGTTGGTTTCCCTGTATAGTGGAATAATACTGTTGTGAAGCCTAGTATTTAAAAAAACCCATTGTCTTCTCATAATTATTTCCCGTCAATTGATCGCCTTGTTATTTAATTTCAATATTGTTTGTTTTGGTTTAGTTGAAGTATGTTTGAGCATGTGCCTTTGTTTCGCATTACGGTTCCATAAATCGACGAAGCATGTCGTCGTTTAGAGATGAGGTTTGAAAGATCTTGTTATTATTTATTAGATACTGATTTTGTTCTATCTCCATTTGCTGAACTATTTCTCTCGTTTGACTATATGTCCTCGAGCGCCGAACAAGCTGTTTCGTTGCCTCATCTAGAGTATTTTCGAGTATAGGCTAGAAATCTCAGTTCATGCCATGTCTGGTTGTTGTTTTAGTAGCATTTAGTAGTATGAAATTATTAGACCCATTTTGTACTTGGCGATACATGTTTCTTGGACCCGTCCAAATCGTAAGAATTTTAGAAGTTCGCCACTCTTTCACGCCTGCAAACTCTTGTTTTGTTGGAGTAGTTTTGTTATTTTTGTTGATTTAACATGTGCAAAGCATCTAGCTTCACCTTAATATCATTTAGCATGATCGCTATTTCTTTAAGCATATTAGTCCATGGTATGCATCCTTCCTTAATATTGAGAGTTTACTGTTAAGAAGCAATGTTTTAGTTCATTTATTGTTTACTGTCTGTTGTTACATGTCATGTTTGCTCTTTCCAAATGTCTGCCATTGAATTATTGTTAGGTATATTGGGTTATTCAAAGCCACGTGACAAGTTTGGTCATGGCTTAACCATCCCAAGTTGGAATCCCTTTTCTGATTATTGTGATATCCTTTAAAAGTCACTGGAATGTCATAAACTTGGGTTTGAGACCCTTCCTGTGATGTCTCTTTCCATTTTACTATCTTAGGAAATAAAATGTTGTATATCGATTCAATTTGCTTTATCTTCACATTAAATTGATTTATTACGCACTTTATTACTCCTCTATTTACATGTGAATCTACCGGGGTTCGTCATGGACACATATGTCCTCCCTCAGTTTTTCGAGGGAGCCATAAAGGCCCAAATGTTTTCGTTCCCATTTCGAGTCAGCCGGCCATAAAAACAGACGAACAGATCTCGAAGTGAATTAAGTCGAAGTGGAAGTAGTGAAGAGATTGGTCCATAAAGGCCTAAATTTATTTTTTGAAATTTTGTATTTTGTTGTTTTGGGCCTAAGCCCTTGTCATCTTTGTATTATTTTGTTAGAATTTTAGGTCATGTACCAATCAATGGGCCTAAGGCCCAAAAACAAAATAGGTCCAAATACCGGTCCAGGTGGACAAAAATCGAATTTGGACCCGACTCTCTCTCTTTCTCCCTTTCGTTTTATTTCTTATTTATTTGTTGTGAATTGTCGTTTAGTCTTAGGGTTAAAAAACTCAAATCCTTCCATGAGACGCCTTATGTTTTAACTATTTAAATTATCGTCTCTAAATAGACTTAAGACGATAATTTTGCAAAGTCAAAATCCTAATGAGATAGTCAGATCGATTTTTCACTTCTCTAAAGATTTCAAACAAAATATGATTTGAGCTAAACCTTTTAGCCAAACAAAGTTAATTGCCGGATAATTGCAAGGTAGCAAATATTTTAGGTGCCGTAAAAACCTTCCTAAAATATAAATAAGGATCCCCGAACCCCCTTTAAGGTTTTCGGTCGATTTGCTGTTAAGTGTTTTGAAAACAAAGGTTTTCTTAAATTTTTCTCGAAAATTAAGTGGCGACTCTTAAAACTCAAAAACATAAAAATATTCTTTTCCGAATTAAACAGCAGCAATGGGGGTGACCTTTGGATCGTTGGAGCTCATTGATATCGAGCAGAAACACCTGAAAACAAAAGAAAAATGTGAAAGGGGAAGAAGGGAAGGGAAAATTTGTTCGTGTTTAGCTGCGGTTCATCGGAGCTTTGAGATCCTCACCAAAGCCGCTGTCAGAATTGCTGGATTTGAGAAAAAAAAAAGAAGTAGGGGTCATTTTGGTGGTAGTGTGTTGGGTTTTCTGATTTGTTGCGGGTGGTCGGAGAAAATGGAGGAACGCGGTCTAATTGGTGTAGTTAGTTTATTTGTTGTGTGGGTGAGGGACTTTTTGGCCAGAAACAATGGAGAAAAGGGGGGATATGAGCTGGGGGTTGCCGGAAAAGTGAAAATGGAGATGGGGTTTTGAGGTTGTCTTGGTCGACTTTGTGTTGAGCTTGTGGTTGTTAAGCTTGCTGGAGCAATGATGGATCTCGTCGAAAAATGTGGCGGGGTTTTGGGGTCTGAAAAAAATGGAGAAACGGGAGGCGGTGGTGGGTGTTCTAATGGATCAGGTGGCTGTTGAGAAATGAAAGTGAGGGAAATGACAAGGGGTCGTTGGTGGTGGTAGAGCTCTGGTGAGCTGACCGGGAAAATAATAAACAATGAAAGCCCCTTTTTTTGTGAATAAACAATCTAAAATTCTTATCCCTAAAATTATCCATCACCCTTTGACCTAATGAGCAAACTATTCTTTAAATAGAGAATAGAAAACTACCAATAGTACAATACCACTATCTTAAAACCGTGGGCCAAAACCAACGGTTAATAAAATATTTGTGTATGAAATCTTGTTCATATCGAAATGAATTTCTGAATTGTGCAAATATCAAAATGAATATTAACAAATGTAACAGATAAAATGAATACAAAAAAATTGTTACGAACGTAACCAATGACATGTAAACAATGCAATTTAACAAAAATAAAGATTTTATAAAAATGAACGAATTCAATCAATTGTGACAAAATAATATAAACAGAATTGACGGAGAAAAATCCTAATATTTTGAGAATAAGAATAATTATCAACAAGCATTAAAATTGCAAAACATGGATTTTAAACTATTTAAAAAAATAAAATACTTAAAAAGTATTAACTTTAGAAATATTGAACCAAAATTTGGTGTCAACAACTTGCCCCATTGTTTGATTAGGATCGATGAAAGAGATCATTGTCAAACAAAGTTGATGAACCCAAATTTGGTTTAATAAACTTTGAACAAAACGATATATTAGTAGAGCTTTTGAGCAAGACTCTACGTCCGTCAATGGGGCTGAAAATAATAAATATAAAGCAAGGATTGATTGTAAATTGGAAAAACATTCACACACCTTCGATGTTACTTTCAAAATTGTACAACGAGGGTAGTGTACCTCTTTAAAAGGAGGACGGTGTGAATAACATGCAACTTAGAGCGAGGTGACAGCTCAACTTGTCTTTTGAAAGGCAGACGAACCAACTTGAACTTAATGTATAACTTGAATGGAGATGACAACCCAATCTTGAACTTAATATTTTACTTGAAGGGATGTAATGACCCAACATGTTTCTTGAAAGGCAAACATCCAATTTGAACATAACATGCCACTTTGAACGAGTTGACAATCTAACGTGTCTCTTTGAATGGCAAAAGACCCAATTTGAATATAACATGTCAGTTTGGAAGAGGTGACAACCCAACTTGTGTTTGAAATGTGGATGACCCAACTTGAATATATCATGTCACTTTGAACGAGGTGACAATACAACATGTCTCTTTGATAGGTGGACGACCCAACTTGAATATAACATGTCACTTTCAACGAGGTGAAAATCCAATGTATCTCTTTGAAAGGAGGATGACCCGACTTGAATATAACGTGCCATTTGAAGGGAGATGACAACCCAACTTGAACTTAATGTTTCGCTTGAAGGGAGATGACAACCCAATCTTGAATATAACATGTCACTTTGAAAGAGGTGACAACCCAACGTGTCTCTTCGAAAGGAGGACGATCCAAATTGAACTTAACGTGCCATTTGAAGTGAGATGACAACCAAACTTGAATATAACATGTCACTTTGAACGAGATGGCAACCCACTCTGTCTCTTTGAAAGGCAAACGACCCAACTTGAATATAACATGTCACTTTGTACGAGGTGACAACCCAAAATGTCTCTTTGAAAAGAGGACGACCCAACTTGAACTTAATGTGTCATTTGAGGGAAGATGACAACCCAATTTTTCTCTCTGAAAGGTTGACAACCCAATTTGAATATAACATGTCACTTTGAACGAGGTGACAATCCAATTTGTCTCTTTCTTGAATATAATGTATCATTTGAATGGAGATGACAACTCAACTTGAACTTAATATGTCTCCTTGAAAAATATGACAACCCAATCTGTCTTTTTGAAAGGAGGACGACTCAACTTGAATGTAACGTACCATTTGAAAGGAGATGACAATCAAATCTTGAATATAACATGTCACTTTGAAGGAGGTGATAACCCAATTTGTCTCTTTAAAAGGTGGACGACCCCACTTGAAATCAACGTCCCATTTGAAGGGAGATGACAACTCAATCTTGAACTTAATATGAACGGTGTTTTACAAAATCTGCAATAACAACGTTAGTAGCAAATATAACATAAATGCAACATAAATTATGCAAACATGGCCTCAGATGAACAAGGTATTAGCCAATGAAATAGTTCAAACTTAATATCCTAAATAATAAGAAGAAATGTCAATTTGAAATGGAATAACAAAATAACAAGTGTCATATTGAATGGCATGACAAACCAATTTTAAAAACCATAATTTTATTTGAGATAAAAAAAATTAACTTTTTTTTAAAAAAATGTCATTTTGAAAATTATGACGACCTAAATTTAAATATATGTCATTTCAAAGGATATGACTACCCAAAAATATAATATTAACAATAAACAGTTTCACAAAATGTTTGGACAAGTATCGACAATGAAATGGTCCACAAAGTTGGTTTGAACAAGTATGATGACATAAATTTAAACTGATGTCAGTTTGAAAGGTATGACGAGCCAAAATACAATATTAACAATGAAATAGTCCCCAAAATTTTTGGACCAGTGCAGAAAAATGAGTATCATCCCATTTTTACTTTTTGGACAATGAAACATACTTTAACTTGATTAGCGTCAACAATTAGTATCGTACAAAATTTCTCACAATTCTTTCTCTTTGAATTGAGATTGACGAGGTAATTTCTATGGATTCAAGCGGTACCCAAACTATACTCGAGTAACGACAAGATTTGTTCATCTCGCTACAAACAAAGGTTTTGAACTAGAACTAACAACATGTTTCAAGTGGCCTCACCAGAAAGAAAATCACAGTTTGCACAGATTTAAAGTGTTTTGATCGGAGGACATATTGAGAAGAACACTCACACACAAAAAAAAAGATTCAACGCATGCAATTGTGATTTCATAGGCTTGGCCTTCATGTAAATCTCAACTAATGTGAGATCATTTGAAGTGAAATCATGTAGGGCATGTTAATAGCTTGAAATGTAGGCTTAGGGTCGGGTAGGATAGTCATTTTTGTATAAAATGAATTAATCCTTTCTTGAGCATTACACTGAAATTGTGCTTTCAACGTTTGGTACACTTTTAGCATTTCATCCTCTTTGTTGTCCCTTTTCTTTTATAAAATTTGACTTCTTTTGAACCTTTTCTTTTCTGAGCTTTTTCCCCATCTCATCACCTTTTGAATATTCTCCTGATTGTTTGGAGTAATCTTTTTCTTTTGTTGTAACTTGGTTTGTTTGAACTTGTGGGGAATTTTTAGATCTTCTCTTTCCTTTGAAGTCAAAAATGTATTCTTGACTTTTAGAGACCTTGGTAACTTTTGTTTTGACAAATTTGAACTTTGAATATTCTTTTGAAACTTGCACGTCTTCGGTGCGCTCAAGAAAGTCAAGTCGAAAGAGGAATAGTGTGTATAAGCACTGAGAAAGGGTATAGGCTAAAAAATTGGTTATCCAAAGAAAAAGGCTTACGGCTCAAAGTAGAACACACTAATTATTATTCTCATTTGGTAGGCTTTGAAAGGCTCAAACGGCCAAAGAAGGCCTACAATCATTTTTCAAATCAAACGCCACTCAGAATTTCGCCTCAAGAAACATTTAGGCCAAGTTCTAGATCAACAAAGCAAAGCAGTTGAATTAATTCAAAAGCTCACCACATAATGCACATGAAGCAATGAATACAGTTTTTTTCTATGTTCGCACACTTGAATTATGTTATCACCAACCATGTAAAAATGATTCCAAAATATAAAAAAATTAAGAGAATAAAAAATAAAAAATCTTTTGAATAAAGAATACCGAACCCAATAGGGGTTGCCTACGTTTCTCATCGATGACAAACATGTTTGTGTAGTTTGTTCTGATAATGCATAACACCAATATTTTGAACAACAAATGAATTTTTGAAAGGAAAAACAATGGGAATGAAAAAACAATGAGCCACACTGAAAAGCGAGCAACGAAATTTAACAAAAAATATTTTTTTATCATTTCAAAAAAACTTAACAAGAATGAAGAAATCAGTGAGTCACACTGAAGGGCGGATCACCCAAATTTAACAAAGAATATCTTTTTCTTTATTAAAGAAAAATTAACAAAAGATAAAAAGAATTAATGAGCCACGTTGAAGGGTAGACAACCCAACTTAAAATGCCAAAAAACATTATTTAATTTTTGAAATGGGGTTATTGAAATAAAAAATGAATGAATTGCATTAAAGGGTGGGCAACCAAAACATAAAAATTTCAAACAAAACAATCAAAGATATACAATGAATATACATCCTGTACAAAATTTAATGCACAAGATACAAATCAATTAGGAGTGATGCCTCATTGATCTGGAGTTAGAGCACAATCTTGGTGAAATTTTTAAGGGCATTCTTAATTTTTTTGCCCCACTTTCAACCTCAGCAACCTCCGATATTCAATCTTGTAACAACTATCTAGTATTTAAAAATTTTGGAGACCTCCTCAAGAAAATTTGCCCCACCACATTGAAATAGATGGAAAGCTTACGGGGAACATGATCAAGTCCTTATGCCGCCTACGAATCCCGTTGAAGCAGTAATCAGCTCAAACATAGAAGCAGTAATCAGCTCAAACGTAGTTCCAACAGATCTTGAGTTCAATAAAGATTGGACTTGAATTATGAATATTCTAAAACTAGATTAGCAAGAGTGACTTTGAAATAATGAACTATCATATAACATATTCACATATAACGGGTATATCACATAACATACAAACAATGAATGCATATCTTCTACAAATGTGCCTTTAGTGTTGTGTCATCTCAAGAAAATGTGCTAAATACAAGGTTTTGGCTTCGCTCTATACTAGTTGACTAAGAGTAGGCTTTGAAAAGATACATGATTACCCGAGTTTGACAAACTACAGGGTGAAGTATAATAAACGTCGTAGGATGACCACAAGTCATCTATTCGTTTATAACTTTAAAAGAATTCGAAGGTGCTTTTCTGAAGGACAGTCATGGAAATCCACATAACCGCCTTTGTCCTAATGCATTTTATTTGCCATTTGACGGAAATTATGCCATGAAATGCAATGACAATATACATACAATTTCATGAATGATGAATAAACAACAAGTATACAATAACAAATAATTCACAAAATATACAAGATACAAGGTATAATACGAAATAACAAAATGTTCCTCAATTTGAAAAGATGAACTCATTATGGTTAGAACTTCTATATCCCTAGCGAAGTCGTCATTCTGTTTTCATCCATTTGAGAGGGCGCAACGTCGCGGTGACTGGCCAAATATAGTAATTCAATTTATAATGAGTTAAGGGTAAAAGGGTTAAAGGGAGTCCCCACATAATTTTAGGAAAACTAGTAAACCAATTAGCAAACTAATTTTAAAAATGTGTCTACGAACCAATAGATTCTAGGTAAGGTTTCAAGTTATTCCGAAGGGAAGAGGTTAGGCATCCTTCAAAATCCACAAGTGTGGGTCCCGATTGAATTTATTTAATTATTCAAATTGAGGAGGCGATAACAATAATATACAGGTATAATAAACATGTAATATACACAAGTAATATGATAAAAGGGATAATGCACAAGTACCCCCTCAACCTATGCCCAAAATCTCAGAGACACACTTATACTATACTAAGGTCCTATTACCCCCCTAAACTTATTTTATTAATAATTGTCTACCCCTTTTCGGCCTACGTGGCACTATCTTGTGGGCCTAATGCTAGTTGACTTTTTTTTCAAATTAGTGCCACGTAGGCCGAAAAGGGGTAGAAAATTACTTATAAAATAAGTTTAGGGGGGCAATAGGACCTTAGTATAGTATAAGTGTGTCTCTGGGATTTCAGGCATAGGTTGAGGGGGGTACTTGTGCATTTTCCCACGATAAAACAATAATATAAGAATCGGCCTCAATTTACCTATCGTCAATAATATACAATAATGAATCGATAATATAATTCGAAATTAATTTGAATAGCTTCAATGAGAAGCAACTCCGGGTACCTGTAAAGACACTTAGTAAATGTGTTAGTAATGAATAAATATGAATAAATCAAATACTAACATAAAAATAAAATTTGTCTTATTAAAAAGTACCCAGATTACTTAAAAATAACTATAGTCATTAGAAATATACTCAAAACAAACCAATAATCAGTAAGAAACAGAGCAAAAATAATGAAGATTGAAGAACTAAGGTCATCCAATCAACAGTAATGATATAAAACTAAGTAGAATAAATTTATAAGAGTAAAAGTGTCACCGGAAAAAAGAATGGAAGTTGTAGGGTAGACCTGGTTCTTCGTTATTGAGCTTAACTCCGATGTTGTGGTGGAACTCTAGCTGGTCTGAAACAACGATGGGTGGTTTTGGTATTGAGTCGATTCGCTGAAGAAGAAATGGAGCAGCAATGGGGGTGAAATTTTGCACGTTGGAGCTCATTGATATCAAGCAGAAACACCTAAAAACAAAAGAAAATTGTGAAAGGGGAAGTGTTGGGTGGTCTTGGGCCTTCTCAACCCAAAAGCTAGCTCAAAGGTTGAGGCTTTCCCTCACACTTATAAATTGACCACCATCCCCTTCCACTTCCGATGTGGGATAACCCAACAATCTCCCCCTTCACACATCGGGCCTTGGGCTGGAGAGAGCGACAACCCAGTTTCTCCCGATGGGCTGAGACTTGTTGACAACCTGGGCTCTGATACCAATGTTGGGTGGTCTTGGGCCTTCTCAACCCAAAAGCTAGCTCAAAGGTTGAGGCTTTCCCTCACACTTATAAATTGACCACCAGCCCCTTCCACTTCTGATGTGGGATAACCCAACAGGAAGAGGGGAAGGGAAAAATGATTCGCGTTTGGCTCCAGTTCATCGGATCTTTGAGCTTCTCGCCAGAGTTCCTGCCAGAATCGTTGGATTGGGGAAGAAAGAAGAAGTAAGGGTCGTTTTGGTGGGGGGGAGGGGTTTGGTTTGTTGCAGGTTGTCGGAGAAAATGGAGGGACGGGTCTGGTTGATGTTGTTAGTTCACTTGTTATTTTGGTGAGGGAGTGTTCAGCCAGAAACAATGGAGAAAAGGGGAAATATGAGATGGGTTTTGACAGAAAAATGAAAATGGAGATGGGGTTTTGAGGTTGTCTTGGTCGATTTTGTGTTGAATTGGTGGTTGTTGAGCTCGTTGGAGAAACGATGGATCTCGTCAAAAAATGTGGCGGCATTTAGGAGTCTGGAAAAAATGGAGAAACGGGGAGGCGGTGGTGGCTGTTGGGAAATGGATGTGAGGGGAAGTTCGAGGGGTCGTTGGTGGTGATGTAACGGTGGATCTCTGGTGAGCTCACCGGAAAAATAATAAACAATGAAAGCCCCTTCTTTTGTGGATAAACAATCTAAAATTCTTATCCTTAAAAATATCTACCTCCCATTGACCTAATGAGCAAACTATTCTTTAAATAGAGAACAGAAAACTACCAATAGTACAATATCACTATCTTAAAATCGTGGGCATAAACCACCATTTAATAAAATATCTGTGTATGAAATCTTATTCATATCGGAATATATTTCTGAATTGTGCAAAATATTAAAATGAATATTAACAAATGTAACAACTAAAATGAATATGGAAAAAATGTTACGAACGTAACCAATGACATGTAAAAAATGCAATTTAACAGAAATAAGATTTTATAAAAATGAACAAATATTTGAACGAATTCAACCGGTTGTGACAAAATAATATAAACAGAATTAACTGATAAAAGTTTTAATATTTTGAGAATAAGTATAATTATCAACAAATTGCATTAAAATTGCAAAACATCTATTTTGAACTATTTAATAAATAAAATACTTAAAAGTATTAACTTTAGAAATATCAACCAAAATTTGGTGTCAACACAACTTAGGGTCAATCGGACTTTATTATCACCTTAATGCTTTAAGATACCTTGGTTCATATGTTAGGACTCCTTGGAGGGATGACTCAGACGGGAACATTGTTTGTTACCTATGATGGCTCACACACTTGTTTTTAGGTCAGACTCCACATTAGATAGTTTCTACAGGTTCTCAGAATCCAGGAACTCAATCAGCTATTATAGCTCCTCAATTAGATAAGATGGTATTGCTAGGTGTTGAGTCACATTTGGCTAACAGGTCATCCATGATCATTTATGAGAAAACGATGTTTTGAATGGGTGACTTGAATGAGGATGAATATGTGTTTATAGTTACCTACAATGGGAGATTGCGTAACCTTAGATTGGTTGAGTCCAATGGAAGTGACTACACGATGTTCCAAATGACATACCATACCAAGCAATGGTGGAGGGATTATATTAATGGTAATCCAACTGGATCACCTCCACTATCATGTTTCTAGATAAGTTTGTTTCACGCTATGAGTGGGAGAGCTAGAGGGTTGAATTTGAGTGTTTTCAGCAAGATGGTATGTCAATCGTAAAGTGTGAGGTTAAATTTTATGCCTCCACTAGGCACACTTTTATGATACTTCCCACCAAAACTGAGAGACTGAGAAGGTTTGTTAGCACTACTAAAAAAACAGCGTTTAGAGACGGATTATTGCGACGAACAATATTCCGTCGCTATATAACGACGGATTCGCAACGGAATAATCATTTTATTGTAAAATTAGCAAATTATTTTTTGATTTATAATATAGCAACGACTTTGCAACGGAATATTTAATTTGTCTTTAAATAAAAGCGCAAAAATTTGGCGCTTCATTTTGCCAACGGATTTAGTAACAAAGTAGTGGTGACAAATTTAATTGATATTGGGCGATGGAATTAGCGACGGAAAAAGGTTGCTAAACTATTGAATATATTTTTATAAAAATTATATTATATAGTGACAAAAATATTCGTCAATATAATTTTTATTATATATATATATATATATATATATATATATATATATATATATTTGAAAGCGACGGATGTTAGAATCTGTCACTAATTCCGCTGCAATTCACTCAAATTCCAGATTTCAACCCACCCTCATCTTTTAATCATGACCGTTGATCTCATCCTTTCAATCTTAGCCTCTCCTTTCAAAATAATCCTACGGTCAAGATCTAATTCCCTAGCTTTTTTCCTATTATAATCTACCAAGAGACCTAAACCTAAATTCCTCATTTTTTTCTCTCTGGATCCACCGCACCCTACCCTTTACTCTTCCTCCTCGTCTCTTCTATGTCCGCCATCTCCGACGATGCAGCCACCCATCGATGTGTGCCATCTTTGGTGAGAACAAGAGGAGATGATGCTCTCCTCTCCTCGTCACCCCTCTTCCTCCTCTCTCCTGTCGCCCTTCTTCGTCCCCTCTACGCCATCAGCAGCAGCGAGGCTGCTGCTCTTTCACTCCACTTCAGCGCTGCTTTTCCGGTGAACAACTGTTTTATCAAAAAAATATACATACGTAAAGTAAAAAAAGAAAAGATGACTAAGTTTCGAAAAATCAATTAATCTTATGATTTAAGAAAAATCGACTTTCCAAATTGACAGAGTCGCCACTTGATTTTTAGTAAAAAAAACAAGAAAAACTTACAATTATTTTCAAAAGATTTAAAACAGATAAAAATCAGTTGAAAAGGGTTCGAAGTTCAATGTACATTCCGAGAAGGTGTTAGGCCCTCGGAATGCCCGCTAACTCGCGGTTGACCGGCGATTTGACTAAAAATGACTATTTAAAATATATTTTTTTAAAATTTTAACCAAGTTTAGTAAATTCAAATTTACTTATTTATTTATTATTATACTTTCTAAAATTAATTATCTTAAGGAGGGCAATAAACTAAAGGGTTATTCTAAAGGGGATAATTTAAACATTCGACAAAACTAATAAATAAAATAAACACTAAGCAAAATATATATGTATATGTATATTTTAAATATGTAAAAATTAAGGGAAATGGCTTTCGTTTGAGAACTAATTAAATTGGAACCAAAATGTTATAATTCTAGTGAACATAATAAAAAAAAAAACAAATAAAGAAAGAAAGAAATAGGATAGGGGAGAAAGTTTAAATTTGGGCCCTTTGCCCAAATTTTAAATCTAATGGGCTTTTGACCCAAAACCTGTCCTAAGCTAGCTAAAGAGCTGCAAATGGATGTGCTCTGGCCCATTTGCACTCTCAAACAACTGAGTATATAATAAATGTATATCAAAGTATATAGGTCACATTTTGATCAGTTTTCATGTATATCGGACTGTATACCAAATGTATACAACCCTCTTCATTTTTTTCAACATGTATTTCAATTTTTGGGCTCGTATTTGCTGCATTCCAACCTGCATATAAATTATTGGGTCTGTATATCATGTATACAGAATGCATAATGTATGTATACAACTATTTATTTTATTTTATTTTTGATTTTCCAAGTATCGAAAGTCCAACTTCCAGCCACCAGAACTATTTTAAACCTGTTTATCTACTTCTCTATTGGCAATAGGGACGATTCAAAAGAGAACAAGCAGATGTGGGCCTTTACGGCCTATCCGGGATATGAAGGAATAAGATAAGAGTCCAAGGTGAACTCGAGTTGATGTCACATGCAAAAAAAATGATAAGGATTAGTACTTGAAAATAATATCTCAACAGATGCATCTAAATGACACTGAAGATTAATCGTTTGTAAAATGGTAAATGCGTCAAAATGAATTCACTGCTCAAGCTAAGGCCTAACAAATTAATTAAGCTAAGACAACATAACAATATAAATATAAGTGGTTGTTATATCAAAGTCAAGCAGTAGTCAAGGCCTTCAAAGTAGGAGTAACTATCTACATATTCCAATAATTCTTGCATGATGCACACCGATAAGCATCAATGACTATCAATGATTGGATAATATCAAACAAACATAAAAAAGGAGAGATAATGCTAAATCATAATGTTGACATCTTAGCTCATTCATTCAACTTGAGGTGAAGGAATGAAGCATATGACATCAAAAAATTAAACGATATTACAGATTCATTTCGATCAGAAAAATGAAGTAAAACGAATAAACAACTTGACAACTAGACTAAAAGGCAGCTAGGAACGTAAAGAAACATTAAAGGGGACAGAACAACAAAGCCAACATATTCAAATGTTAATCATGTAAATGTAAACAATATGACCAACATGAATCAAAGCAAACTTTATTGCATTCAGATTCAAGCTTACTATCCGAAAGCTCACAAGAAAATAAATGTCGAATGCGCACAATACACTACATTAAAACTGAATACGTAGGGAAACGACAATACCTTTCTTGGGGCAGCGAAATGAGATCAACGAGCTAGCAACGACTTCCACACCGAAGCGACGAATCCCAGAAAACTTGGATGGAAACTCGGCATCAAACGAGCTTATACCAAATGAAAACAAAGGAATGGAACTTAGACTCAAATTAGTTCTCTCTTACGACTTAGGATTAAAAAATGTATAAAACTTCTTATGTATGAGTGTGACTGTTCCAAAGAATTTTCGACTCTAAAATTTTCAGAAATTTCCCCCCAACATACGATAACTATCTCCCTCTATTTTCCCTTTTTTCTCCCCCACCTCTCTTCTATTTTTTCCAACCCTTCTCCTCTCTTTTTTTTTTTTAGTGAAAAATAGGATGTATATATATAGGGGAAGATTAAGGTTACTCTTTTGGAGAAAAAAAAAACGGATAGGAACGTGGGGGCAAAAATGAGAATCCCTCCATTCCCCAAATTCAAACTAAATCCCCCAAAATTCAAATTAAATCCCCCAAAATTCAAACTAAATCCCAAAATTCAAACTAAATTCCCTAATTCAAACTAAATCCCAAAATTCAAACTAAATCCCCCAAAATTCAAATTAAATCCCCAAAATTCAAATTAAATCCCAAAATTCAAACTAAATTCCCTAATTCAAACTAAATCCCAAAATTCAAACTAAATCCCCCAAAATTCAAATTAAATCCCCAAAATTCAAATTAAATCCCAAAATTCAAACTACATCCCCCAAAATTCAAACTAAATTCCCTAAAATTCAAACTAAATCCCAAAATTCAAACTAAATCCCAAAATTCAAACTAAATCCCCCAAAATTCAAATTAAATCCCCCAAAATCCGGATGGGGAAATATATTGGGCTGCAGTAATTTGGAGGAATGGGCTGGAATTGCATTGGGCTTGGCTGAAAGTTTAAAAAAAAAAAGATTTCTTGGCTGAAGAAATTGAATTGGGCCTATTTAAAAAAATTGAATGGGCTGGAGGGGGTAATTTAAGTTTGGTCGGCTGGAGATATGAAATGGGCTGCTGACAACTGAATTAGATTTTGGCCCAATGTTTCTCAAAGTTGAGTTAAGTTGGAAATTTAAAATGAATTAAATTTAAGAAATAGCCAAATTGTGTTACATTAGTAATTTGGCTAAACCTTAAATAAGACAAATTAATATTAATTAATTAACAAGCTTCTTAATCTTAACAAAAATAAAATAATTATTTAATCGTAAACTTAGTGAAAAATATAACTAATTTAAAGACTACTCACTAAATTTAAAATGTTTTTGAGATTTTTTTATTTTTTATTTTGAATAATCATAAAATATATTAATTATATACATAATTATGTAAAATATATATTATCTAAAACTTTAAGAAACGGCAAAAATTATTCAAAATAATGCAAACTTTATTATTATTTTTTATTATTATTATTATTTTTTTTAATTTACAAAACTAATTATTTTAAATTTTTTGAGAATTTAAGAAGCTCATTAATTAATTCCTACCGGGGAGGGTCAAAATTGGGTGTCAACAACTGCCCCTCATTTTACTTGGATTGATACAAGAAATTCGAGGAAAATGAAATTGACCAAGCCAATTTTGATCGACCACATATCCATCTTTTAGGCAAGGAATTTTGTACGGACTTTAGGAATCATGACCGAGCCCCGAAAATGGATTTCCTACATATCTCAGGCTATATGAGAATTCAGGCCACTTGTAGTTCGATACGCTAGATTTAACGCACGATTTTGAAAGAAATCAAAAGTCATCTCGATACCGAGTTATGAGGGAATCGGGATGCTTGGGAATAAGATTCGAGTGGAATGTTAGAATACAGCCGAGTTTTCAACATCGAGCCCGCCTACATATCCTTAAACCATAGGAATCAGGCTGTTTGTAGTTCGACTCAATCGATTGAAAAGGGAATCTATTATGTTAGATTACCTTTGGTTCTGGATAAGTGACAAAATTAAATGAGCATGAAAAGGCTTGTAACCTCTTAGCCATGAATGTGGTGCACTTCACACCCATAATTAAGAACTCACATGGACATAATTTCCAAAGCTCTAGGCGCATTGTCACTCAGATTGGAAACTTGCTTCCGGTAGATCAAAATTTCCGGATGCGAGACCGAAACTGACAAAACCTAAAGAAAACCCACATGCCTTCTGATAGGGGTGTGGTTTGATTGTGGTGGAAGTCGTCCCTCTGCTCGCGTCCTAAGAGTTTGACACTCCTCTTTGGACTATGTCCCAGTTCGCTGCTAAGAAAAAGTTCCACGTTGTGCTGCATCCTTTTTGATGTCGTCCGCACCTGTGGTTTGTTTTTTGGAGAATTCATCCTTTCGGATGCTCTCGACAAAGACTGAGATGAAACTCGTCAGCATAAAAACTCAATTAAAAAGGGAGACAGTATCTCTTACCATGTCGACACTTAATTGTTTTCCTTGACATTTGACGTCAACTCAATCGGTTTGACGTAAAGTAAATAGAGCTTATGTCTTATGTATGTAATGCAATCTTCAATGTATTCTTCGTTTGATGTTGAAATAAATAAATGCTGATACAGTGCTGATATTTATCTTGATGTCGTCTTTGATGTTCTTCTTGATGTTTACTTTTATCAAAAATAAAATAATGCAGTTGATGTCGATGAGTGAATATTTTCTTCGGATGCACGATTCCCTTTCTGGCAGTGCATGATCTCTTGCGGGGCATGGGTATCTTCCCGCGATGTATAAATTTTCGGCGAGGCATGAATATCTTCTCGCGATGTATGAATATTAATTGGCGATGCATGATCTTCCGCAATGCATGAATATTAACTCGCGATGCATGATCTTCCGCAATGCATGAATATTGACTCTCGATGTATGATCTTCTGCGGGGCATGAATATCTTCCCGCAATGCATAAATTCCGCAAGGTATGAAATTTTCTTGCGATGCATAAATTTCAGCGAGGTATGAAATCTTCTCGCGATGTATACTTTTCTGCGAGGCATGAATATCTTCTCACGATTAACTTGTAATGCATAAATATTAACTCGCGATGCATGATCTTCCGCGATGCATGAATATTGACTCGCGATGCATGATCTTCTACGGGGCATGAATATCTTCCCGCAATGCATAAATTTCGCAAGGTATGAAATCCTCTTGCGATGCATAAATTTCAGTGAGGTATGAAATCTTCTCGCGATGTATAATTTTCTGCGAGGCATGAATATCTTCTCGCGATTAACTTGTGATGCATAAATATTAACTCGCGATGCATGCTCTTCCGCAATGCATGAATATTGACTCGCGATGCACGATTTTCGTGATGCATGAATATTGACTCTCGGTGCATGATTTTCCGCGATGCATGAATATTTGCTCTTGATGTATGATCTTCTGCGGGGCATGAATATCTTCCCGCAATGCATAAATTCCGCAAGGTATGAAATCTTCTTGCGATGCATAAATTTCAGTGAGGAATGAAACCTTCTCACGATGTATAATTTTCTGCGAGGCATGAATATCTTCTCGCAATTAACTTGTGATGCATAAATATTAACTCGCGATGCATGATCTTCCGCAATGCATGAATATTAACTCTCGATGCATGATCTTTCGCAATGCATGAATATTGACTCGCGATGCATGATCTTCCGCAATGCATGAAATCTTCTTGTCTTGCGATGCATAAATTTCAGTGAGGAATGAAACCTTCTCACGATGTATAATTTTCTGCGAGGCATGAATATCTTCTCGCAATTAACTTGTGATGCATAAATATTAACTCGCGATGCATGATCTTCCGCAATGCATGAATATTAACTCTCGATGCATGATCTTCTGCTGGGCATGAATGTCTTCCCGCAATGCATAGATTCCGCAAGGTATGAAATCTTCTTGCGAAGCAAAAATTTCAGTGAGGAATGAAACCTTCTCACAATGTATAATTTTCTACGAGGCATGAATATCTTCTCGCAATTAACTTGTGATGCATAAATTTCTGCGAGGTATGAAATCTTCTCGCGAAGTATGACTTTCTTGCGGGGTATAAATATCTTCCCGCGATGCATAAATACCGCAAGGTATGAAATCTTCTTGCGATGTATAAATTTCAGCGAGTACGAATATCCTCTCGCGGTGTCATCATTGGTACCAAACGAAGATGGTGCTTCTATTGAGCAACATAGCGATCTTCTGGGTGCTTTCTAGATAATCATATCGTCTCAATTGAAAATAACGATAAAATAATTCTTTCAGATAGTGTATTGTCCTGATCGACAATAAAATAAATGACCCCTCCGGGTAGTGTAGTGTCTTGATCGACAATAAAATAAATGAGCCCTCCGGGTAGCATATTGTCTTGATCGACAATAAAATAAATGACCCCTCCGGGTAGCATATTGTCTTGATTGACAATAAAATAAATGACCCCTCCGGGTAGCATATTGTCTTGATCGACAATAAAATAAATGACCCCTCCGGGTAGTGTATTGTCTTGATGGGCAACAAAATAAATGACCCCTCCGGGTAGTGTATTGTCTTGATCGACAATAAAATAAATGACCCCTCCGGATAGTGTATTGTCTTGATCGACAATAAAATAAATGACCCCTCCGGGTAGTGTATAATATCATATCTGACATTATGATGCAACTGACGTCCTTTACGGAAATCATAAACTCTTCCTTGAGATTTCGTTTGATTCACCTTCGAATCCAGCCGGACATTCCTTGCAAACTTCACGTTGTTGGGAATTGACTGAAATAAACAAATCATATTCCCAAGTTTCCGCCATAAACGATATAACATGATTTCTTTATTTAGGAAAACTGTTGATTTTGGGAGAGTTTTCTCTTCCTTTGACTTTCCCATATTCATCCATCGGAATAAATCTGCTGGTATCAAAGCAAAGCTATAAACCTGCATCCACAGAAAAATCGTTAGTTTTTAAAGGACTGATCTGTGTCGATTCTTCAGTTGTCTGCTCCTTGTCCTGCTATCTCCGGTAGATCTTCCTGATCTCCCAACTCTTGATAGATAAGACAAAATATTTTATGCCAAAACAAATGAAACATAAAAGGAAAAACTTTAAGAAAATAAATTTTCGAAAAGTAATTTTGAAAAAGGTCACTGCCAAGTGTCATGTCACGTCCGACTTAGTGAACTTATTCGAGTCTATTGATTGGAAGTATATCTGATTATTCGCTGGGGAGTATTCAAAGTCACTCTGGACTTGTCTATAAATCCATGTTTGAAATTTTGAGGCCATCCTCAAAATTTCTGTCCCAGTTAATTGTCTTGGCTTATCTTCGACTGTTGCTGAGTAAATTGCGAAATTTTTGAGACCCTCTCAAAAATTCTGTCCCAGTTGCAAGTCTCGAAATATCTTAGCCTTGACTTGTTGAGGAAACATCTTATTCTCGATAATTTTTTAGTCCCTCTCAAAAATTATATCCCAGTTTCTAGTATAAGAGGAATAGAAATCTTATGGGAGATATGACCGAACCCTTGTGGCGCCTACGTATCCCGTTGAGGCAGGAATCAGGTCAAACGTAGTTCCCCCTCAAAGGTTAATAAAGAAATTTACAAAGAAATCGACCGAGGCCGACATAGGCCGCCTACGTATCTCATTTTTGAGAATTCAGGTCAGACGTAGTTCATTATAAGAGGGATAAGAATTCAAGCGAAACAAATACAAGCAAACAGAATGATTACAAGTAAATAACAGAAATGCAAAATGAAGCTTCACATGTAGTATCTTTTGACAGCATCTGAGTTGATGGGTTTGGGCCATACACTGCCATCCATCTCTGACAGTACCAAAGCACCTCCAGATAATACTTTGCGAACCATGTAAGGTCCTTGCCAGTTCGGTGCGAATTTCCTTTGTACTCGTCTTGATGAGGAAAAATACGCTTAAGAACCAAATGACCAACCTCAAAATTTCTGGTTCTTACTCTCTTGTGAAAGGCACGGGTCATTCTCTGTCTATACAGCTGGCCATGGCAGACTGCAACCATTCTTTTCTCATCAATCAAAGTTAGTTGGTCAATCCGTTTGCTAACCCATTCAGCGTTGCTTAACTCAGCTTCTTGGATGGTTCTCAATGACGGTATCTCAACTTCAGCAGGTATGACCGCCTCTGTTCCATATACTAGCAAGTACGGAGTAGCACCAGTCGATGTTCTGACCGTCGTTCGATAACCCAGTAAAGCATATGGCAACATTTCATGCCAACCTCGATGTTTGTCAATCATTTTCCTCAAAATCTTTTTGATATTCTTATTGGCGGCCTCTACAGCTCCATTCATTTGTGGGCGATAAGCAGTTGAATTACGATGAGTGAACTTAAATTGCTCACATATCTCTTTCATCAAGTGACTGTTGAGATTTGCGCCGTTATCAGTAATGATGGATTCTGGCACTCCAAATCTACATATCAGATTGTTGCGAACAAAATCAGCCACCACTTTCTTGGTTACCGACTTGTAAGAAGATGCTTCCACCCACTTGGTGAAATAATCAATGGCAACCAAGATGAATCTGTGTCCATTAGAAGCGGCTGGCTCTATAGGACCGATGACATCCATTCCCCAAGCTACAAATGGCCAAGGTGAGCTTATAGCATTAAGCTCGTGAGGTGGTACTCTGATCAAATCGCCGTGCACTTGACAGTTGTGGCATTTTTGCACGAATTTGCAACAGTCATTCTCCATAGTCATCCAGAAATACCCGGCTCGTAGAATCTTTCTTGCCAAAGTGAGCCCATTCATATGTGTACCACACTCTCCAGCATGTATTTGTTCAACAAGCCTTGCAGCTTCGGCGGCATCGACACATCTTAGAAGACCCAAATCTGGAGTCCTCCTATAAAGGACTTCCCCACTTAGAAATAAATTGAGTGCCATACGGCGTATCGACTTCTTCTGATTAGATGTAGCATTTTCGGGATAAGTCCCAGACTCCAAGTACCTCTTTATGTCAAAATACCAAGGCAAACCGTCTGGTTCTGTTTCAACATGGGAACAATGAACTGGATGTTCTTTCAACTCTATATTCAGGGAGTCAATGTAATCTGTATCCGGATGTTTAATCATTGAAGCGATGGTGGCCAGAGCATCAGCTAATTCATTCTGTATTCTGGGAGTATGTCTGAACTCGATCTTACGAAATCTTTTGCACAACTTCTGCACATGTTGTACGTAAGGTACAATCTTTGGGTTTTTCACAGCCCATTCTCCTTGAACTTGATGAATCAAGAGATCTGAGTCTCCGATGACCAATAACTCGTAAACATTCATGTCGATGGCCATTTTCAAACCAAGAACACAAGCTTCGTATTCGGCCATGTTGTTTGTGCAATTAAACCGGAGCTTAGCTGCCATGGGATAGTGTTGACCAGATTCTGACACTAAGACTGCTCCGATACCTTTACCTTGATAATTTGCCGCTCCGTCAAAGAATAATCTCCAACCTGGGTATGCCTCAGAAATATCTTCGCCCACAAATGACACTTCTTCATCGTGAAAATAAGTCTTGAGTGGTTCATACACCTCATCAACGGGATTTTCTGCAAGATGATCAGCCAAAGCCTGTGCCTTTATTGCCTTCTGAGTCACATACACGATATCAAACTCACTCAACAGCATTTGCCATTTGGTCAACTTTCCGGTCGGCATCGCTTTCTGGAAAATATACTTCAATGGATCCATTCTGGAAATGAGATATGTAGTATACGAAGACAAATAGTGTCTCAATTTCTGGGCAAGCCACGTCAAAGCACAGCACGTTCTCTCCAACAAAGTATAGCGAGACTCGTACGGAGTAAACTTCTTGCTTATATAGTAGATAGCCCTTTCCTTCTTTCCTGTCTCGTTGTGTTGACCAAGTACGCATCCGAATGCGCTATCTGAAACAGACAAGTATAGCAACAAAGGACTCCCTTCTCGCGGAGGAACCAATACCGGTGGGTTGGACAAGTAATTCCTGATAGCATCGAAAGCGGTTTGACACTCCTCGGTCCAATTAGTCAGGGCGTCTTTCTTCAGCAGCTTGAAAATAGGCTCACACACCACTGTTGATTGTGCTATAAACCGACTGATATAGTTTAACCTCCCTAAGAAACTCATCACCTCTTTTCTCGTTTTCGGCGGAGGTAACTCTTGAATTGCTTTAATCTTAGAAGGGTCGAGCTCGATACCTCTTCTGCTGACTATAAATCCCAACAACTTCCCGGCTGGAACTCCGAAAGCGCATTTGGCGGGATTTAACTTCAAGTTGTACCGACGCAAATGATCAAAGAACTTCTGTAGGTGCGTCAAGTGATCCGAACTCTCACGGGATTTGATTATGACGTCGTCCACGTACACTTCAATCTCCTTATGAATCATGTCATGGAAAATAGTCGTCATGGCTCTCATGTAGGTGGCACCGGCGTTTTTGAGGCCGAACGGCATCACCCTGTAGTGATATACACCCCAAGGTGTAATGAAAGCTGTTTTTTCCGCGTCTTCTTCATCCATCAAAATTTGGTGATAACCTGCGTAACAGTCCACAAATGACTGCATCTCATGTTTGGCACAGTTGTCAATCAAATTATGAATATTTGGCAATGGAAAATTATCCTTCGGACTAGCTTTGTTGAGATCTCTATAGTCAACACAAATCCTGATTTTCCCGTCCTTCTTGGCGACTGGAACGACGTTGGCCAACCAGGTTGGATATTGTGTTACTTCCACCAATCGGGACTCTATTTGCTTGGTGATTTCTTCCTTAATCTTCAAACTCAGTTCAGGCTTGAATTTTCGAGTTTTTTGCTTCACCGGCTCGAACCCTGGGTTGATCGGTAGCTTATGAGATACGATATCAGTACTCAACCCTTGCATATCACCGACTTCCCAAACAAACACATCACTATATTCGGCAAGCAAATGAACCAGGCTCTCCTTCTGATCCTCATTTAGGTGGGTACTGATCTTAACCTCTTTAACACATTCCGAATCTCCCAAATTCACTGTTTCCGTTTCCTCTAGATTTGGTTTATGCTGATTTTTGAACTGTCAAAATTCCTCGGCGACGTAATCTAGTTCCCCACATTCTTCTTCACAATCGTCAACCTTGTCGTCATTTGTCTCATTTTGTTTATTTAGCTCATGACATGACATAACATTGGCAGGTCTGTAACTTATGTTACTGAAATCATAAACAGATAAAATTAGGAAAGTAAACTATAACAAACAACTAAATAAATAAAGAGGCTTTCATTTAAAATAATGCAAACTTTGGCCATGGCATGGGGGTCATGTTGCCTTTTTGAACATCACAACGGAAATTCGAAAATTGAACAGTTAAGAAAAATGCAGAAATGGTGGGTCTCGGGCCTCCTCCGGACAACCACCGATTTTAGTGTGCATAAAATAACTCCTTTCTACCGAAGAGTTCGGGACATCAGGATCGGCGTGGAAGTCCAGTTCTGCAGTACCTCCCCTGGTTCAGCATCACGAATACCAGCTAGCTTGGCCTCCTCCTCGACAACAGCATCGATCTCCTCGAAGAGGTCACAAATTCCTTCCCTAAAGTCTTCAGGCTCGGCAGACTCTTGGATCGGAAAGGATTGATACAGATGCGGGATCGGCTTATCCAACTCTTGATCTTTTTTCTTCTTCATCTTCACGTCGTCATCTGTGGGGGTGTACCCCAAACCATATCTGGATCCCTTAACGAGGACCGGAACAGGCTCAATAATTCTTTGGGAATCTCTTCCCAATCCGAAACCTGGCTCGAAACCATTCTGCAGCATCACAGTGGCTATCATTTTGTATACGGCTGGCATGGGGGCCTGTGAGGCCAAGTCTTCACCAGTGGCATTCAACAGCTCCACCGTGTAAAAGTCTGTACCTCGCGGTATTTCATCAATGATTGGCACCTGCCTGCTCGAGTGACTTCCCTCGCCGTGAATAACCAACTCTTCATTCTTCCACACAAGCTTCATCATTTGATGGAGAGTATAGGGAACGGCTCCCGCCATATGGATGAACGGCCTTCCCAAAAGAAGGTTGTAACTGGTATCTATATCCAATACTTGGAATTGCGCGGTGAACTCTGCGGGGCCTATTTGAAGGGTCAAATTCACTGCTCCCAACGTCTCTCTTTGAACCCCATCAAAAGCTTTCACGTTGACCTGGTTTTGCTCCAGTTTCCCAAGGTCAAACCTTAGTTGCCTCAACGTCAACAATGGGCAGATATTCAAACCAGATTCGTCATCTACTAAAACACGGTTGACAACCTTTTCATGGCATATCACAGTGATGTGCAGCGCTTTATTGTGTGATCTTCCTTCAGCTGGCAGCTCATCGTCACAAAAGCTGATCCGGTGCCCTCGAATAACCTGATGACTCATGGCAGCCACGTTATCACTACTTGTACCTGAGGGTACATATGTATCATTGAGAGCTTTCATTAAGGCCTGCCTGTGGGACTGAGAACTCATCAGTAGGGCCCATACGGAGATCTGAGCCGGAGTCTTCTCTAAATGTTTGACAATGGAATAGTCCTTTGGTTGCATTCTTCTCCAGAACTCTTCTGCTTCTCCTTCGCTTATCGGCCTCTTAGCATGATCCTTCTTCTGTCCTCCGAGAGCAAGCTCATCAGGAGTGTAGCACCTTCCGGACCTGGTCATGCCTTGGTCCACAGCAGTTTCAATGATAAATTTAGGCTTGACGAGAGTTTTCGAAGGCACCATGGCAACAACCTTTGTAGGTGTCAGAATAACAAACTCTCTCTTTTCCTTGACGCTTAAAGAAGCGACAGCCCTTTCCAAGTCCTCATGCACAATGGGAGTAATCATCTTTGTTCCACACTCGTCTTCATCCATTTCAATCATATTGACATTGCCACCTCCATGATTCAGCAACGGATTTATATTGACATTTGGCGGCGCCGGTTGGAGAGAAACTACCTCTTGATCGATCAGATCCTGGATTTTGTGCTTAAGGTTGATACAATCTTCCGTGTCATGTCCAACACTGTTGGAATGATAAGCACATCTTTGATCTGGCTTGTAGAACTTTGAATTGACATCCACGGGCTTGGGCCCCACAGGGTGGATGTATCCAGCCTCGGCTAGTCTCTCAAATAGTTTGGTCCGGCTTTCAGCAAGTGCAGTAAAGTTCCTTGAAGGCCTTTTTTCAAATCTGGGTCGAGAAGGGTCATAACTGTTTTGCTGAGGGGGAGGCACCTGCTGATAATTTCGGGTACTCGGACGAGGAGCTTGGCTTCTAGGATAAGGGTTTGTTTGATAATTTGGCGATGGAGCTTGGTAATTCGGGAGGGTTTTTTGATATAATGGAGCTTGGACTTGATAAATGGGCGAAGGTTCTCGGTAGCTCGACTGTATATTGGCACAGTTGGGAGCAATATTCTGATGAGGGGATGGAATCTGGTAAGGTTGAGGGTAATTTGGGTATATGGGAGAAAGTTTTTGGAGATTTGGGGGTGGACTCTGGTACGACGAAATTTGAGCATCTGGATAGGTGGGGGTAGTATTATTGGATTGCGGGTAGTAAGCTTGGTGAGACTTTGGGGAAGGCCTGGAACGATCTTGGGAATGTGACGAGTTTCTGGGGGCTCTTCTTCCCCCATACGAGTCAGTGGCAACTTCCTCTCTTTTCTTCCTTATCAATCCTGAAGATCCAGGTGACGCGGTTACCCGGACTATCTTTCCCGACTTCAGACCGTCTTCGATAGTCTCGCCAACTTTGACTATTTTGGCGAATTCAGCTCCGACTAGCAACATAATTCTGTCGTAGTATTCTGGCTCCTGCACCCGCACAAACACTTCCACAATCTCTTTCTCGGTCATGGGCGGCCTTACTCTCGCCGCTTCCTTCCTCCATCTATAGGCAAACTCCCTATAGCTTTTAGTCGGTTTCTGCTTCATCTTCTCTAGAGAATATCGATCGGGAACTATCTCGACATCGTATGCAAATCGGTCAATCAAGTCTTTGGCCAGCGCATTCCAACTGGGCCACTGCTTGGTTTCGTGTGAAGTAAACCACTCGAGGGCCTCCCCACATAGACTTCGGCTGAAAAGCCGCATCAACAAGGCCTCATCCCTGCCAACTCCCACGAGTTGGTCACAATATGCTCTCAGATGAGCCATGGGGTTGCCTACTCCTCCGAAGGTGTCAAACTTCGGAATTTTGAATCCTTCGGGAAGGTTCAAGTCTGGATGGATGCACAACTCTTCGTAACTGAGTCCAGCGACGTCTGGGATGCACTGTAGTTCTTTCATAGCCCTTTTGATTTCCTCTTTTATATCAATCTTCGCATCTTCCTTTGCCTTCCATTCTCTTTCCTGCTCTTTATAGTGATCCAACTCAGAATCGTGCACCTCGTGCTCGGCAGAAATGGGAACTTGGAAGGTGGATCTTTTTGGGAGGGGTGGAGCTATAGAGGGACTTGGAACATTTTGGACGGTCTGGTAATTCTGTGGGTAGGCCTGAGGATTGGTGTTCTGATTTAAATGGGAATGAGGTGTTTGGGGATTGAAGGCAGTTTGATTTTGGTTTTGATTATGTGGCGGTGGAGCGGTTTGAGTATTCTGAGGATGGGGTGGCATTTGAGGGTGGTTATTTGGAAGAGGCGATGGAGTTTGGTAAGATACAGAAGCGTATTGGGGGGTTTGGGTTGTTAGATCTATCGCAGATGGATTATGCACAGGTGTAGAAGGCTGGTTCTGAGTTGGATCCGTGTCTGATGAAGGGAAGTAGATCGGAGGTCTTCTATCAGCAATATTAGGACCAAATCCAGGTGGAGGCGTATCCTGTCTCTGTTGCATTTCAACTCTCATTTCGGCAACCTGTTGCATCAGCTGCATGATCAGTTCGTTCTGTTCCGCTACGGTGGGCTGAGCCACCACAACGTCAGTAAGACTCACTTCGTCGTTGTTGTCTCCCATAACTATCTTTCCTTTGTTTGAATTTTGTCTAGGGAAGGAATCAGTAGGACCTTTCGATCTGGTGAAGTAAGGATGATCTGCCAGCTTTGATCGACACAGATCAGTTAAAAAGTACCTGAGAAGTGAAACAACTCAAAGGCAGATTTGTCAGTGCAGATTCAGAGTACAAAATGCATAATATCACACAGACAGCAGATAAACAGACAAATATACAGACAAATATCGCGTCTTAACATGCTTGTGACCCTTTTATGCCAAGGGTAGGCCTACCGATTTGAAGGATGTATATGCTTTTTAAAACCCGATTTATTATCCCTAAAATACTTCATTAATAACATCCAAAGTGTCTGATAAACATAAAATAGAGGAATAGTCCTGAAAATAAATTACAAAACAAAGTACAAATAAAACAGTCCCACGCAGGGGATGGTAAAATTCAAGCCTCATCTGATCCTTCGCCAAGTCTAGCCCTCTTGGCGATGTTGACCTCTTCCCACATGGCATATCTGTTCGTCCAGAGATGATCTCTCGCCAGTCGAGCTCCTTCTTGATGTCTGAACCCCTCTATCGACTGAATCTGTTGTTCCATGCTATCATCTAACTCTGTCATGCACTGTCTGGCTCTTCGTAGTTCTTGTTTCAATCGAGCTATGACTTTGGCGTCTTCTGATTGACGACGCTGATGCTCTAATTCACTCCTATCAAACTTCTCTTGAAGGCGGTGAAGTCGGACTTGATGTTTGGCTCCAACATCGGCAATAATGTGAGGAACGTTTAGACCAGGCTCAATAGTTCCAGCGAGACTCTTTTTTAACCATTCTTTATACTCCCCTGAATATTCTGGACGAAACCTATCTCGTACAGGCTCACCCAACACTCTTCGAGATCTCCACATCCTACGCATATCTTCAGCAAATGGAACTCGCCCATTCTCGTGGTCAGTTACGAATTTCCTCATATCTGCGATCTGGGGCAACTCTTGTTTCCCTCCTAGTTGTCTCAAAACTCGACCGAGAGCATATGGTCTAGTTCCTCTTAACCCAGCAAATACCAAATAAGGGACCTTTTCAGTTCGAACCACCATATTCTTAGTTACCACCAAACTATCTCTTGACCATTGTACGTCTTCTTCTCTTTGCCCTCGAAGCCTCGGATACCAAAAACTCTCTCCTCCAGTCTTATTGCAACGATTGTGATACAACCACCAATCATGACCATGTAGCTCGTTGGACCGTCTTAGGGGATCTGGTTCTTTTGGGTTATGAGTCTTGATTAAATGTCGCATAATCCACCACTGTAGTATCAGATTACACCCTTGAAAGAAGCGTTCTCCGTTCTGACATTTGTCTAAAGCCCTGTAGATGTCGGCCAGAATCATAGGCGCCAAAGTGTAGTACTTTGTTGATGTTTTGTAATCCACTCCATAGAAAATGACATGAGTGACCATAAATACACTAGGATGAATAGTGTATTTTGTCCCTTGAGGGAAAACCATAGTTCCGAGCAAACATATCGCAAATGCGAGGGGACGCGTTTCTTTCCATTTTTCTTTTGAGACGAACTCGTCTTTATGTTTCTCATAAGCCCTTGCATGCCCAAATCGATAATATAATTTTCTGAATGGTATATTTGGGCCCGGGAGCTTGTCCATCCACTCGGCTTTAACCAATGACAATTTCTCTTTAATTTTGGCGAAATCCCATATTATGGGATTTAGGAGATCTGTATCTGGGTGTCGTTTCCTTTTGTTGCACATGGCGACACTTTCATAGCTGATAAGGATTTCTTCTATAGTTGGCGTCAACTCTACTTCCCCGAACCGAAAAACCATGTTCTCGCTATCCCAGAATTTCACCATCGTTCCAATTAAGCCAGGCCATGCATTCATCTCTAACAGCGACGGGAGATAACCTATGTGTTTCTGAACAATCATTTTATCATCGTTGTTCATGAACCTCCACCATACTTTGAGGAAAGGGTCAGGAATAGTAACCATTCTTGTTTTCAAAGGTTTGTGTGTCGAATTCATCCTACAAAACATAGCGAACAGAGATTAGTCAACCCCCCAGCCCCGTAGACAATAAATTGTTTTTAAAATGCATATACATCCTTCAATTAACACATAAGCATGATTGTCTGTTTTTGGCAATTTGGGCCAAATAGACACAAGGTGGGCTTCTAATGGGCCCAACACGCCTTGGGCGTTGGGTCATCTTAGTTCAAATGCTCTTAAATTCGGGATTTTGGCTCGGCTCTACGCTAGTTTACTAAGAGTGGCTTTTCAAAAGACCGGGAACCCAAACGGACAATTTGGGCTGGAACTCGCGACAACCATTGGACGCATGACGAACCAATAAATTGTCGCTAATTTCGAAAAAGGGTGAGTATAAAAAAGTCCGGCTGCGGTTCCGCAAACCGTCCTTTAATATACTATACAATATATATCAGAAATATGTCATGATGTGCAATGCCAGTTTATAATTTAAACAAATTAATCACATGTAAGCAATTTAATAACACAATTAGTTCAAATAGTCAAATCATTTTGGTTAGAACTTAATTAGTCCCCAGCAGAGTCGCCATTTCTGTTTTATCAAAAAATATACATACGTAAAGTAAAAAAAGAAAAGATGACTAAGTTTCGAAAAATCAATTAATCTTATGATTTAAGAAAAATCGACTTTCCAAATTGACAGAGTCGCCACTTGATTTTTAGTAAAAAAAACAAGAAAAACTTACAATTATTTTCAAAAGATTTAAAACAGATAAAAATCAGTTGAAAAGGGTTCGAAGTTCAATGTACATTCCGAGAAGGTGTTAGGCCCTCGGAATGCCCGCTAACTCGCGGTTGACCGGCGATTTGACTAAAAATGACTATTTAAAATATTTTTTTTAAAAATTTTAACCAAGTTTAATAAATTCAAATTTACTTATTTATTTATTATTATACTTTCTAAAATTAATTATCTTAAGGAGGGCAATAAACTAAAGGGTTATTCTAAAGGGGATAATTTAAACATTCGACAAAACTAATAAATAAAATAAACACTAAGCAAAATATATATGTATATGTATATTTTAAATATGTAAAAATTAAGGGAAATGGCTTTCGTTTGAGAACTAATTAAATTGGAACCAAAATGTTATAATTCTAGTGAACATAATAAAAAAAAAACAAATAAAGAAAGAAAGAAATAGGATAGGGGAGAAAGTTTAAATTTGGGCCCTTTGCCCAAATTTTAAATCTAATGGGCTTTTGACCCAAAACCTGTCCTAAGCTAGCTAAAGAGCTGCAAATGGATGAGCTCTGGCCCATTTGCACTCTCAAACAACTGAGTATACAATAAATGTATATCAAAGTATATAAGTCACATTTTGATCAGTTTTCATGTATATCGGACTGTATACCAAATGTATACAACCCTCTTCATTTTTTTCAACCTGTATTTCAATTTTTGGGCTCGTATTTGCTGCATTCCAACCTGCATATAAATTATTGGGTCTGTATATCATGTATACAGAATGCATACTGTATGTATACAACTGTTTATTTTATTTTATTTTTGATTTTCCAAGTATCGAAAGTCCAACTTCCAGCCACCAGAACTATTTTAAACCTGTTTATCTACTTCTCTATTGGCAATAGGGACGATTCAAAAGAGAACAAGCAGATGTGGGCCTTTACGGCCTATCCGGGATATGAAGGAATAAGATAAGAGTCCAAGGTGAACTCGAGTTGATGTCACATGCAAAAAAAAAATGATAAGGATTAGTACTTGAAAATAATATCTCAACAGATGCATCTAAATGACACTGAAGATTAATCGTTTGTAAAATGGTAAATGCGTCAAAATGAATTCACTGCTCAAGCTAAGGCCTAACAAATTAATTAAGCTAAGACAACATAACAATATAAATATAAGTGGCTGTTATATCAAAGTCAAGCAGTAGTCAAGGCCTTCAAAGTAGGAGTAACTATCTACATATTCCAATAATTCTTGCATGATGCACACCGATAAGCATCAATGACTATCAATGATTGGATAATATCAAACAAACATAAAAAAGAAGAGATAATGCTAAATCATAATGTTGACATCTTAGCTCATTCATTCAACTTGAGGTGAAGGAATGAAGCATATGACATCAAAAAATTAAACGATATTATAGATTCATTTCGATCAGAAAAATGAAGTAAAACGAATAAACAACTTGACAACTAGACTAAAAGGCAGCTAGGAACGTAAAGAAACATTAAAGGGGACAGAACAACAAAGCCAACATATTCAAATGTTAATCATGTAAATGTAAACAATATGACCAACATGAATCAAAGCAAACTTTATTGCATTCAGATTCAAGCTTACTATCCGAAAGCTCACAAGAAAATAAATGTCGAATGCGCACAATACACTACATTAAAACTGAATACGTAGGGAAACGACAATACCTTTCTTGGGGCAGTGAAATGAGATCAACGAGCTAGCAACGACTTCCACACCGAAGCGACGAATCCCAGAAAACTTGGATGGAAACTCGGCATCAAACGAGCTTATACCAAATGAAAACAAAGGAATGGAACTTAGACTCAAATTAGTTCTCTCTTACGACTTAGGATTAAAAAATGTATAAAACTTCTTATGTATGAGTGTGACTGTTCCAAAGAATTTTCGACTCTAAAATTTTCAGAAATTTCCCCCCAACATACGATAACTATCTCCCTCTATTTTCCCTTTTTTCTCCCCCACCTCTCTTCTATTTTTTCCAACCCTTCTCCTCTCTTTTTTTTTTTTAGTGAAAAATAGGATGTATATATATAGGGGAAGATTAAGGTTACTCTTTTGGAGAAAAAAAAACGGATAGGAACGTGGGGGCAAAAATGAGAATCCCTCCATTCCCCAAATTCAAACTAAATCCCCCAAAATTCAAATTAAATCCCCCAAAATTCAAACTAAATCCCAAAATTCAAACTAAATTCCCTAATTCAAACTAAATCCCAAAATTCAAACTAAATCCCCCAAAATTCAAATTAAATCCCCAAAATTCAAATTAAATCCCAAAATTCAAACTAAATTCCCTAATTCAAACTAAATCCCAAAATTCAAACTAAATCCCCCAAAATTCAAATTAAATCCCAAAATTCAAATTAAATCCCAAAATTCAAACTACATCCCCCAAAATTCAAACTAAATTCCCTAAAATTCAAACTAAATCCCAAAATTCAAACTAAATCCCAAAATTCAAACTAAATCCCCCAAAATTCAAATTAAATCCCCAAAATTCAAATTAAATCCCCCAAAATCCGGATGGGGAAATATATTGGGCTGCATTAATTTGGAGGAATGGGCTGGAATTGCATTGGGCTTGGCTGAAAGTTTAAAAAAAAAAAAAAGATTTCTTGGCTGAAGAAATTGAATTGGGCCTATTTAAAAAAATTGAATGGGCTGGAGGGGGTAATTTAAGTTTGGTCGGCTGGAGATATGAAATGGGCTGCTGACAACTGAATTAGATTTTGGCCCAATGTTTCTCAAAGTTGAGTTAAGTTGGAAATTTAAAATGAATTAAATTTAAGAAATAGCCAAATTGTGTTACATTAGTAATATGGCTAAACCTTAAATAAGACAAATTAATATTAATTAATTAACAAGCTTCTTAATCTTAACAAAAATAAAATAATTATTTAATCGTAAACTTAGTGAAAAATATAACTAATTTAAAGACTACTCACTAAATTTAAAATGTTTTTGAGATTTTTTTATTTTTTTTTATTTTGAATAATCATAAAATATATTAATTATATACATAATTATGTAAAATATATATTATCTAAAACTTTAAGAAATGGCAAAAATTATTCAAAATAATGCAAACTTTATTATTATTTTTTATTTTTATTTTTTTTTAATTTACAAAACTAATTATTTTAAATTTTTTGAGAATTTAAGAAGCTCATTAATTAATTCCTACCGGGGAGGGTCAAAATTGGGTGTCAACAACAACAGCTTCGAACGGCGAGCCACCAAGAATTAGCGACTCCGAGCAGCAGCAGCTGGTGATAAGAACTAGCAGCAGCAGCATCGAGAACATCAGTAGACGGCGAACCACCAACAATCACGTTTTAATCTCATGGTAACTTCGATTTACCTCCTGCAACCCTAGCATTTTAATTTCGTCTTGTTACATACTAAATCTGCCATATGCATTAGTCATAGTATATACAATCATAAATATGTATTCTTCCTCCAATTAATTATTTAAGATAGTATGCAATACTCTTTCTTTTTCTATTTATTTTTTTTATCAAAAAGATTAATACCCACATTAGTGGTGTTTACATAAACTCTGAGCATTTATTTGATTTGATTTGATTGGTATGAGCAGTTATATGAGCTTGTAATTCATTTATAAAGACAGTGAAATATATGATAGAGTCTAGTGATATAGAATGACTAGGGTAATGACAATCAATACAACAACTTCTTGTTGTAAAAATGATTCAAAAATTTTGTATGTATGTTTAATGTGTTATGGACTTGGTTTGCAGTGTTCATTTGTAGAAAGTACGTTATTATGTACATCATTTGTTCTATTATCATAAATTGAGATAAGTTGATCACATCTTGACTGTGTGATGAGTGTAAACTTCATCTTTATTAGTTATAGAATTGTGTTACATGTGAAGTTCTATTTGAAATAATAAAAGTTACAAGTATGTATACTAGTTTTCTTTCACAGATGGGACTGGATTCAGGTTTGCATAAGGTTGAGCTCTCTCAACATTTCTCGTCTCTTGTAACACATCGATCGCAAACTGGATATAAGATTGCATGATTGACACTAACTTAACAAGATAAGATGGCTGGTAGACACATAAAATAGTATTTCTCATTGTTGACCATCTTGAGTCCCTGTATAATTAACACAACATTAGCCTTCTTCTAGTTAAAGGAATCAACTTTAGATTTTTAACCTAGTATAAACCAAGTCATTCTGATGAAGAGGGGATACTGCAATAGGAGATGGAATGGTTCTATTTGGCATGTCCTTGAATTTGTTTTTAACTTGCTTATATTTTACACTTGTTGCAATGAATTTAAATGTGAATAACTGAATAATTGCTTTCAATCATTCAGGTCTTCAATTCTAGATGTGTTATTTATTTTGTAGGGTTGACGAAAATTTATTTGACAATAAAAATTGATAATATTTCATGGTAAATATTCATCTTTCGGGTTTTTCTAGAAAAATACTCCATGCTAGACACTTTAGTAGTTTTCTTTATTTTGAATTTATTGAGTTACTTTTTTTTAGATGGAACTGTTGAGTTGGTTTTTCTGCACCATCATTGACACATATAAGTTTAAATGTACTATAAGTTGGCTAAACAATTATTAGCACATTTAATTAAGCTAAAATGTTACTTGTGTTTCTATATTTTCCTTCTATTATAATTTTATTCCTAATCTTTAATGTTTTCTCTTTATCTCAATTTATTACAGAAAAAATTTGAAGAAATATTACGAGAAAGAACAACCTCTCAATCTGATATTGATCAATGTGAAACATACTACCAAGCTACCCGAGGAGAAAAGAAGAGAAAAATATAGGATCTTGGATCTGAAGCAAAAATTTACTACGGGCAGAATCTTTGTGCCTTCTCATCTCTAGAATATTTTGAACCCTCTAATATTAATTTATATGAATTCTTATTATTTTAGAGGTATTTAGTAATTGTTATTTAATTTATTTCAGCAGTGTATATTTAAAATAAATAAATGATATAATTTACAAAAAAAATGTGCTGGCTCAAATAACAGAATATTTTGTGACGAATTAGTGACAGAATTCTCGTTGCAAATTTATTTTAGATGACGAAATATAAGTATAAGGACGGACTAGTCCGTTGCTAACAAGTGGCGACGGAAATCATTCGTCTCTAATACGTCACTAAATTTACAACGGAACTCATTTTTTCGTCGCTAAGAGATTACTAACGAGCGATATAGCAACAGCCAATAATCCGTCAAAAATCCGATTTAGCGACGGATTTCGTCAGTCGCTAAATGCTGATTTTTTTGTAGTGTAGGATTCTGATTATTTTGATTCATATGGAAATTTCTCAGGGTACCGCTTTTGGTGTTCCATTTCAGAAAGTGGTAGATGCTGCCAAAGAGTTAGAATGATTCGACGTGAGGGATTTGAGCACTGAGAGGGCAAGAGGGCCTATTGTAACGACCCCTTTGGTCGTTTTGAGTACAAGAGTTTTTTTTCATTTCATAAAATACTTTTCGATAGATTCTAAATGAGTATTTTAGACTATTCGTAATTACAATTATAAAATTAGTGGGGTAGTTTTAATAATTTATTTAGTTGGTTGTTAAAGAAAATAATATTAAAATTAATAGTGGGTAACTTTTACCACTTATATAATTAGTCATATAATAATTAGGTTAATAATAATCAGTAAGGGAAAAAGAAATTTGAAGAGACACAGTTAGAGAACAAGATTGAAACGGCGACTTTAAGGTATTTCATAAAATTTTCTTTACTTTGCAAAACATGACTAAATAATAGTGTAGGGAAGTTATATATGTTAATGTAGGAATTACAATATTCTAATGTTGGGGGAAAGAATAAAATAGTATTATTCATATGCATTCCCTAACGGTTGTCGTGTTCAAATTTAGCCGATTAGTGTATTTATTTAAGTGTGTTTGATTATTAATGTTGGTTGTATAGAAAATTAATGGATTGGACAAGTAAATGTTAAGGAACGAATTTGAGAAATTGGGTAAAAATTGGAATGGCTCTCATACCAATCATCGGACAATGATTGCCCTATCATTGGACAATGATTTTGGATAAACAAGGTGGATTAATGTCTATAGTTGAAATGTTGGAATATGTTAGTTCGTCAATTATTCGCAGTATTCCACCGATGTTCATCCTGAGATAATTTATTTAGTTATCACAATATAATGTAAGTTTTATTTTATGGAAATATGTAACTAATTATTAGGTGTATCGAATTATTTAAATTTCATTAAAGTTATGCTATTGGAGGAATTAAGACTTATCTTTAGTTTGAACTTTAGGAATGAATTATAGAATTAGGTGAGTTTTCGGGTTTAGGCTAGACATAGAATAATATGACTGTTTATAGACTCGTTAACTTACAAATTATGTATATATATTTGATAGATTGGAAAGGTTTGGAGACATTGAGGAAAGGAAAAACAATGGAGAAGTAGTTTCTTGACTTCGGTTCTTCGGTGGAGGTAGGTTATGCTTTGTGCTATTTGATAGTAAACTCTTAATAGTGGTTGATATGCAATGAATGATATTGTGAAGTTTTCTATGTACTGGATTGTGTGGTTGTGTGGCTTGGTTGTGTGTTTGGTGATTGGTCTGAAATCCTGAGACCGTGAAATTTATAATCTTGAGAAAAAACGTATTTAATTAATGGAATGTACTCAACCTCAAAAACTCAATTCCCCAAATGGTTTAGTTGGAGGCATGAGTCCTCATTGATGATCTTAATAGTGTTGACCTATTACATACTTACTTTAGTGTTGTTGACACACATTCATGTTGTTTGTTGCTTATCACCTGTTAAGTGCTATAGTTGAGTTCATACTATTATTCATTGTATATTAGTTTCTATTTTGGGTTGGCCGATGATACCTACTCAGTACATGTTGCCCCGTACTGAGCCCTACTTGTGTTTTTCTTTGTTTTTCTTTTATGGAGTGCAGCGAGTGTACTAGCGAATTTCACTTGCCCTCAGCTCTAGTCAATCTCCACATATCATGTTCCAGGGTGAGCTATTCATTCAAGAGTGTGTTGGATTCTCTTGGTCATGATCATGATGTCCTTATTTTTCAGACATAAACTATTTTATTCATTTATTTTGGTGTCTTTAATAATCTTAGACTTAGTATTTGAAGATTAGATGTCCTTGATGTGATGACTTTCAGGTTTTGGGAAACAATATTTAATAAGATTCTAAGCTTCCGCATTGTGATTGTATTTTGTAAGTTAAGGTTAAATTTGTTGGTTCTCCCACCTAGGAGATTAAGTGTGGTGTCACTCACAACTCGTTTTGGATCGTGACACCTATCATTCATGTCATTTTTGTAGTGCTCCTCCTAAGAGTTGAGGTTACTCAAGGAGAGGTTATTACTCTTAGTATAACACTCATTCATGTTGTGATATTAGTGCCTGAGGGTGATTATATTGAGCATAGTTCTTCTAGTTTGATACATACTTCACATCCTCAAGATCTATATAGGTCGTGGAGGGCATTGCGATCATTCAAATTTCTCTCATCAACCTACTTCTCATATTTATCATAGTACCCTTATTTAGTATTTTCTAAAAGTCAAGTTTGGAATCAATGAACATAAATTATTTTCTAGGCTAATAACTTTCAAGTGTAAAATAGGAAGAATAGAGTCATTTATGCTTTGATTTTGTAGTTTGACAAGTATTAAAGAACATTTATTTTTAATAAAGACAACATGTTTATAGGAATGAAGGGAGTATTTTTCTATTCATTTTTACCATATATTTCAACACTACTTAATTTCTTGACTACTAATTCTCCTAACTTTATCATCCATTTTAGGACTCCTTAATAATTAGTTCTCTTAAAACTTCTTACCTTATGTTTTTGGGCTATCTAATTATTACTCTCCCTGTCTACTTTTATTTGTCATGTTACACTTTTCAAAAATCAATTTGACTAATTTTTAAAGTTAAATTAGATTACATTAGTTTGATATTTTTTTTAAAAAAATATTAGATTACGAAAAGTAGTATAAATTGCAATTTTTTGCATATCAATATGATGAAAATAGATATCGTAAAATATTGGTCAAAGTTTTATAGTTTGACTCTAAAAAAGAAAATCATAACAATTAAATTGTGGACAGAGGAAATAATTTTCTCACTACTTCTTACCATATATTTTAGGACTACTTAATTATTAATTTTCTTAAATAGCTCATACCATATATTTTAAGACTACTTAATTATTAAGTTTTCTAATACTCTTACCATATAATTTTTATATTTCTTTACCATACAATTTAACACTCCTTGATTTTTTATTTCTCCTAATACTTTTTATCATAGTGAATTCATCCGCACGTCACGCAATCATATGAAATAAATAATTTACTTAAATAATATTATTATTTATAGAAGAAGTATTTATAAATTAATATGATAATATATTTATCTAATATTATAGTTAGGATATTTAATATATGTGAATCTAAGTCGAGTTTCGTAATATTTTTCAACAATTTCTCCTTACATAAAGAAATATATAAAAAAAAAAAAGGAAAATGCATAAGTAACCCCTTCCCCCCAAACCTATGTCCGAAATACCAGAGACACACTTATATATACTAAGGTCCTATTAACCCTCCCCCCTAAACTTATTTTATAAATAATTTTCTACCCCTTTTCGACCTACGTGGCACTAACTTGCTATAAATGTGCACAGACATACAATTTGTTTCAGCAGAGGAAAAACATAAGAAAATTACCTCTGATGTATATATTATTTTTAATAGTGAAAGAACACAATATTTATTCTCACACTGTATTTAAAAAGATCACATACATATATTATTTATCAAAGTAAAAAAGAAAATTAAAGAAAGGTAAGGTATTTTGAGTTTGTTAATCTCAATTAATATACTTTTAATTTAAAATGAGTAATAATAACCATCAAACAACGAATATTGGTTTATTATGACTCAATCCTAAATAAATATAAATAATATTTATTGTGCACATATAATTTCTTTAGAATAACCTCATTCTCCCTCACTCCCGTTACTTTATTTTTATCAATTTTTATGTCATACCATGATTTTATATAGTTCAAAGAGCTTAAACATAATAAATATCAAATAAAAATTATGTTGCAATCATTAATTTTTTTTTTACGCAATCAATTATACATTTTAAAATTTGATCAGTAATTAACAGACTTTAAACATAATTAAGCTACTAATGTGAACAAAAGGAAATTAATTATAAATTTAAACATGGTTAGTACTTATAGTAGAATTTCAATCATAATTGAGATAAATTCATGAGAAATAATATCTCTCTAGAATCTACTCCATTTTAAAATACTAATTTGAATCAAAAGAAATTGTAAAGTTACCACAGTCATAAATCCATACAAGTTAAACTTAAAAGGCATTATAGTAATACATAAGAAATGAAAGAATAAAATATATATATCGTTACAATTTTAATCATAAAAAATATATGGAAAAATGAAATCAATACATAATTGTGTGAGCTCTTGCCGATATCCACTTCACAAGTTATCACAATTCAAGAGTTTTCTTCTTTTTTATTTAAGTCGAACAAAATTATAAGTATAATACAATAGTTGAAATAAACGATAACTTTGAATTGAATCTTAAAAAATAAAGATTGAATTTATATAGGAAAAATGGAGAAATATCATAAAGTATCTAAACTTTCATATTAAATATTTAATTTTTGTGAATATGAAAAATTAAAAACTATAAAAATTATAAATATTATAATAGAAAAAATTAAGTAGATTAGTTATGACTTATAATGGTATAAAAATATAAAAGCAAATATGATGGGAAATCATAAGTCAAATATATAAATATATCATATCAATTGTATTAATCTATATACTACTTGAGCTTGATTAATTTATTACTTAATTGTATTAAATAAATTGAAGGAGAAAATGTATTAAAAATTGAGAAACAAAGATAAACAATATTGTTGGCTATAAAGCTTTTATAATTTGGCATGTGAAGAGTCTTATTGTAAGTGTTTCTTCATTAATAAAATATGAATTTGTTATAAATTAATAAGTTATTAATTTTCTTAAATAGTTCTTACCATATATTTTTAGACTACCTAATTATTAATTTTTGAAATGCTCTTACCATATAATTTTTCTATTTCTCTTACCATATGTTTTAGCATTTCTTATTTTCTTATTTCTCCTAATATATATGTCTTATCATATATTTTAAGGCTCCTTAATTAGTAATTGTTCTAATATTTCTAGCAATATTTTAGAACTCCTTAACTATTCATTGTTCTAATATTTCTTGCCATATGTATTTGAAGGCTTCTTAGTTATTAATTATTCTCATATTCCTTACATATATTTTATGGCTCCTTTATTATTAATTGTTCTAATATTCCATGTCATATATTTTAAAGCTTCTTAGTTATCAATTGTTTTAATATTTTTTGCCATATATATATTTTAAGACTCTTTTGTATTATACAAAAAATGGTGATCAATTAAACAAAATCATATTTCATGAAATTAAAAAAAAAAGAGAGGGAAATGTAATAAACAAAAAACGAAACTTATTTAATAGAGCTAAATGATGTAATACATGACAAAAGAACATATGACAAGTAAATATATAAAGAAAAGGCATAAATTGACCATTAAAACAATTTTGGACTTCTACAAAAGAACTTATAAAGAAATATATTTAATATAACTTTCCAAGTTGATAGAGATTCTAGAAGCACATGTATAATTCCATCAAGGAAGGTACACTTGCACAATCCCTATAAATAAAACCCATCACTACAGTGAAAGAAAACAAACAATTCTCTTTCACTCAAAATGAAAGAAGATGAATATTTGTGCCTCGGTTTCAACAATATTGGACTTTCATCGGATATCGCTGCAAAGATCTCTAATGAATTTCAGGTGGAGGAGAATCATAGCGAAGAAGATTTTGAATTCTCTTTAGTCTCTGAAAATTCGAATAAATTCATCTATGATGGTCAGACTAAATTCCAGCAGCCAATTTTCCCTCTTTTCAATCGCGATCTATTGCTAAGTGATTCGGATTTGAAGGATAAATTAATTTTAATTCCATTGAAGGATTTGTTTCTAAAAAAAAGTGAATCAACAACATCACCGGAGGCACATGAAGTGGAGACGATACCTTCTGAAAGTTACTGTATGAGAAAGTCAATGATAAGCGAGCAATCACCAAGAAAATGCAATAAGAGTAAATCAATTGGATTTGTATCGAAGCGATGGCCGAGGATTCGAGATCTGTTACGGAGGAGTAATAGTGAAAATAAGGAAGAGGACAATTTTGTGTTTTTCAAACCAAAAAAGGCAATAGAAAACAAATCAGCAAAAGCAAAAAAATCTAGTGAGGTTGTGAAGATGGAGGAAAATTGAAGCAGACGAAAACCAGCGGAGGAGAGAAGAATTTACCAGTGGCATCTCAGCAGGCAGTGCATTATGTTAAGAATAAGAGAAAATCATATTTACCTTATAGGAAAGAGCTAATAGGATTTTTAACCATTGGTTTGAGCAGAAGTTATCGGTCATTATAACATGCAAATGCTTCTAGCCTAGATTGCTATAGAGTTTTTTTACATGCAAATGCTTCTTAGTTGTAGAGTTTATTCATGTTCTAGTATAGGATTTTATCACCAACCATTTCGAAATGGATGTTCCTTTTTTTATGTTGAAATTAAAAAGATTTTTACAACTCTCTCTATCAAAATGTTGGATTTAAAGTTTTTTTATTTTATTTTATTTTATATTTAATTTTGACTATAAATTTGGATATGAAAAATTTAAGTATTCTTAAAATTAAATTAATATATATACTAGTCTATCTGTCCGAATTTATGAGACACATTTCGTTTTTCGTAAGTCAATGACTGAGAATTTGCTCACATAATCTTAAAAATATTTCAAAAGAAATTTATATATTTGTAAACTGAATTAAAAAAAATATAAATTGAAAAAACTAGCCACATTTAGGATAAAACACTCTCTAACAAAGGCGACTCCATACCCGAAACCTCTTGATTATAAAATGAAGGAGTATTTACCAATCTACCATACAGATGGAGTATAAGTTACTCTCTCCCTGTTGCTTTTTTATATGTTACAGTTACTTGTACTAATATTTTAAGATATACTTAATATAATCTAATTTCTTTTAGAAAATTATTCAAATTAATTTAAAATTTGCAAAAAATATCATATAAATTAAAATGAAAGGAAATCATATTTAAATCATTAGTACACCATTTTCTTGAGAGGTTACTGCAAATATTTTCCTCGTATATAATCTTTGGAATTATAGATCATATATGGAAATTTTGATACTTTATCGATTACAAGCTTACTTGATAAAAGAGCAGCGAATAGAGCATGAGCTAAAATAGGGTTAGAGTTGTTTAAATGAAATGACCATTATTTATTGCTAACATTCATTCGTGACTTACTTAAATATTAAAAGTTTATTATACTACTTATTGTCATTATTTATTACTTTAATCAATATTGATACTTTTTTATCATACAAATATCTTTTTTTATATTTATGACCAAGGGTAAAGGAAGAAATAATTGACTAATTATGTTTTGTTAATGACAAGTATTGTAAATATCTATTTTTAATAAGAATGATAAATATTTAGAAATAAAATTTAACTGTCACAAAATTTTACGATCACATATAAAGTTAAAATTAATAAAATAGGGTTAAAAGCAAGTGAAATAGTTTAATAACAATTTTTTGCCAATTAGGAACTGATAATACAAGGAAATAAAATTATATTTAAGATTGAAAGTAAAAAATATAGTACCACTCCCTATTCTCATGCAAGAGTTTGTAAGGCTCACTCTAACATGAATCGTATAAGGTTATGCCAACATAAGCCTTACAACATGTCACGTAAAGATATTGATCCTTTCATCAAAATGTTATCCTTTTGATTTGATACTAAATTTTGTTACACTTTTGAAAATCATGCTCAATTTTTTTCCCTTTTAGCTCCAAAATCCACATTATCCTATCTTACTTAATATTACAATACTCTCTAAATCACTCTATGAAATTTTTTGTATATCCAATATAGAGTTGTTCCTTTCCTGATTTGATATATGAGAAATATTGCAATATGCACGGTGAAAGTGACTTGGGTGTGTATATAGTGAAAGAGAGTTGAGTTGAATGAAGAATATTATAGGTCTTTTACTAAATACTAGGGATAATGCACAAGTATCCCCTCAACCTATGCTCGAAATCCCAGAGACACAATTATACTATACTAAGGTCCTATTACCCCCCTGAACTTATTTTATAAATAATTTTCTACCCCTTTCGTCCTACGTGGCACTATCTTGTGGGCCCAGCGCGAGTTGATATTTTTTTCAAACTAGTGCAACGTAGATCGAAAAGGGGTAAAAAATTATTTATAAAATAAGTTCAGGGGGTAATAGGACCTTAGTATAGTATAAGTGTGTCTCTGAGATTTAAGGCATAGGTTGAAGGGGTAATTATGCATTTTCCCTAAATACTATAAAAGAGAGTAATTTTATGTTAAAAGAAGGGATAATGCACAAGTACCCCATCAACCTATGCCCGAAATCTCAGAGACACACTTATACTATACAAAGGTCCTATTACCCCCTGAACTTATTTTATAAATAATTTTCTACCCCTTTTCGTCCTATGTGGCACTATCTTGTGGGCCCAACGTGTGTTGACATTTTTTTTTCAAACTAGTGCCACGTAGGCCAAAAAGGGATAAACAATTATTTATAAAATAAGTTGAGGAGGTAATAGGACCTTAGTATAGTATAAGTGTGTCTCTGAGATTTCAGGCATAGATTGAGGGGCTGCTTATGCATTTTCCTTAAAAGAAAGATAATTCTATAATTGGTGGAGTTTGAACTCTTCAACTAGAAAATAAGTTATTTGAGTCATGCATATTTATTAAATTATTTTACCTCACTGCACTATTTAATAGTGTATTTTAAAGGTAATATATATGTGAGCACGTGAACAACATAAATATTGCATCATTATAAATAGTAATTTATGTACTTGGGCACATATATACATTTAAAATTCACTATTAAATAGTGCAGGGATAATATGTTATTCTTAAATTTTGAGATTGTAAAGCAATTTCGATCAAAATTCAGATATATCTCAAACTCTTTTCCCTTACTAAAATCACTTTTTACGTTTTAGGCTAATTTTTTTCAAAAGTGTCTGCTCAAACTAAAACTGACAAGTGATGGAGCATATGTATATTGATTTTGTGAACACGTCGAGTGCAAGTATATATTTCTTGAAAAATTGAATGCAATGTATCTAGTTGAGTACCCAATCAACTCATACTTTTCTTAATTTATTTAGAAAGTTTTTCCTCTTTAAAAAGAAGAAAAATTGAAAATAAGAAAATCATGAGTGGGTTGTTGAATATTGAATTTTTATTAGTTTGTGAAATACTGAAAAGGTGGAAAGTAAGAAAAGGAAAGCAGACCTAATAAATATAACAACCATATTGGAAGCTTCATTAAATAAAGTATACATTGCACTTACCCTTGGAATAAAGAAATCAAGAAACATGTCATATCTTTTGATGTTACAATGTACAATGACATATATTAATGCATTTCATTATATAATTATATGATTTTTTTTTTCTAATAACAACCGTAGTTTATATCATTTCATGGCATTTGTGAGTTTTCCCAAAGAGCATATTTAGTTAATCATTACTTTTGAATTTTCTAAAATTTAATTACTTATCCCCTAAATATGATAGACGGCTGTTAAATGAAAATAACCACGTGACTAAATCATGGGGATAGAAATAACAAGATATTATGCATAAATTAACAAAATAAATACAGAATGATAATAAATCAGATAAATAATTTATTCAAAAATGCATAATCTTTAAAATGTTTTTATTAATTGACCTAAATACAAGAAAATTAATATAAAAAAAACTATTATGAGAGTAATCTTTCCTTAAACATAAAATTTTAAATTTAATTGTGAATGCAATTGAGTTGTTGTGTAGAAGTCCAAAACTTTCTAAAAAAGAATTGATCAAATATTGAAGAATTCTTTTTCACCAAAAAAAGTAATTCTAATTATTATATTATTATAGAATCACGGAAAATTTACAACTTTTTCCTTGCCTAAAATTTCTAATACAATAAGTTTGATCTATTTTTTTCTACATGATCTTCATCATTACTGCTTGTCATGATAAATAAAAATGAGATATTACGCGAAAAATTTAAAATATATTAATAGTAAAAGGGTCAAAAATACCCTTGAACTATAGAAAAAGGTCTAAAAATATCCTTCATTCATCTTTTGATCTAAAAATAGTCTGTCATTCACCTTTATTTTTAAAAAATATTTATTATGTGTCATTCTCCTATTGAATAGTATAAAGAGCCCACCTTAATTAGATTATTTATCATTATTTATCCAAACCAAAACAATATACTTCTTAAAACCCCCCAAAAAAAATTATAAAAATAATATTGTAAGATTTTATCATTTATTTATTTTAGGATCCAACTCCTCTCCATTATCTCACTTTTTCATGATAAAAAAAAATTAATGATTAATATTTAATTATTTAAATCAAGATTCTAAACATGATATAGATGATTAATATTTTATAAAAAGATTTATTATGTCATACTCATAACAATATATTATTTTATCTACAAATACATTATACACATTTTTTCTAGTTTCCTACTTAATTTTTTCTATGACTACGACCATTCATCTGCTTTTTTTTTCTTTTTTTATTAAATGAGTTAATCTTTTAAGTAAAATTTTGTGAAACTTTTTTTAAAAAGTAGTTATCACATATAAGCAAAAAAAATTAAGTTAACAATTTTTTCTTTTTATTTTTTTAAAAAAGGAAAATAGATATTGTGGCACTATTAATATTTTTATAATATATTAATTATTTTTAAAAAAAATTCAAAGAAAAAAAATAAATTAGAGAAAATACAAAAATTACTAGATTTTTTTTATAAAAAAATTGGGGTCTAGAAGAGTATATATTTTTTATTTAAATATATTATGGGAAAATAATTAATAGAGATGAGATTTTTATTTTATGTAATAAGAAAATGACAAATAATAAATATTCTTTGTTTAAAAAGAACATAAGTTGTTAGTTATAAAGGTATAAGTTAGACCATCTCCAACCCAACACAAAATTTTATTTGGTGTAAAATTTGGTGTTTTGAGATCCAACCTACACTAATTTTTACACCAAATTTGGTGTCTGAATAGTGTTATACCAAATTTGGTGTGACACTATTCATCACACCAAATAACTTTTTAAATATTATAATATTATTTTATTATACCAACTTATAATCAAACATTATATAAATGGTATGTTATAATTAAATCTCTTGTATATTTAATTATTTTTATGTAATATTTTTATAATATTAATTTTAGATATAAAAATTAGCTTATTTATAAATTAATTATTTCTATATATGACTTTATAAAAAAAAATGTGTTAATTCTACTTTAAAGTACATAAACTACAATTAACCTTCACAAAAAATAAAAATGCAAACATATAAATTTTTAAACAAATAATACAATTGAGGATGAACGTGATCTTAATGCACCAATTCAAGATGCGTCGGAAAGTCCAACTCTGACCGTAGAAATGACAATAGATGAAAATTATCAATTTCAATAATTTCTAGCTCGATATAAAAAAATAAAGAACAAAAAACTTATTTTTGAACTACGTAATGCATTAATAGAGTATTTATGGGAGCACCGTAGTGAATATTTATATATAAAATTGAATATTTATGTATAATTTAAAATAATTTTTTCAATTATGTAATATTTATTTCATTAATGATTTCACTTTTATTTGTATTATCTATTATTATGTATAATATATAATATTTGTCCGCAATTTATATTATTTAAACAATTATGTTACAAAATAATTTTATATTAAACGATTACAAAAGAAAATAATATGAATCATATATGGTGAATGTTTTAAAAAGAATTTTTTTTATGAAATAAGAAAATATAAATGAAATGAGAAATCATGATATAATAATGAAGAGAGAAAAAAAATTCTTTTTTGGTATAAAATTTGGTACAGTGGGTTGAGTTGGCACCAAATTTGGTGTAATATTTGATGTTTGGATTGGAGATGCCCTTAGTTAAAAAAGTGAATGAAAGAGTATAAGTGAGCCAAAAAGGTGAATGGAAGGGTATATTTGAGCCAAAATGATGAATGAAAGAGTATTTTTAGACCAAAACATGGATGAAGGGTATTTTAGACCTTTTCCTATAGTTTAAGGGTAGTTTTTGACCCTTTTCCGTATATTAAATAACAAGTCAAGACCTATTATAATCTATTAATGCAATTAAGATCCTATTTTGGAACCACTCCAAGAAACTAACTATTATAACTAATGAACTATATGGATAAAAATTAATCACAACAAGTTAAGGATATGTTTTTGGGGTATTGTCCAACCTTCAATGTATATGTTGTGTAGTAGTTCTTCTTCACGCAAACAAATTGCTTGTTCTCCTTAGTTGAGGTTAGTTTCATGTGCATGTTTTATGGTAACTTTCTTTGAATAGATTTTAAGTTCATTCTTGAATTGAATTATCTAGTATCATAATTCTTCAATAAATCTTGGTGTACACATGAACAACTTTATTCATCTTTTATCTTGGTCCAAGGATAAGTTCTTAGCTCTTTTCTATTTGTCTTGGTGATGAGTTGACGCGGTCTATGACTCTATTCATGAGGAGGTTTTGTAGTGTATGTTATTTGCAGACGATATAATACTAATTGATGTTAATGTTAGATTAAAGGTTTGGAGACAGACTAGGAGTCCAAAAGGTTCGAATTGAGCAAGACCAAAATAAAATATTTGAAGTGTGAATTCAATGTTGTATTGCATGAAGCCGACGTGGAAGTAAGACTTTCCAATAGACTTCTCAAGAGAGAATGTTTTAAGTATCTCGGGTACGTAATCTAGGGTAATGGGATTATGGGAATATCGATGATGTCACACATCACATTAGGAAAGCATGGATTAAATGAAGGCTTTATTCCGAAGTCTTGTGAGATAAAAAGATACCACATAAACTTGAGAGTAAGTTTTACCGAGTGATGGTTAGACCGTTCTTGTTGTATGAGATGGAGTGTTGACCAATCACGAACTCATATGTTTAGTAGTGTTCCGATCCAAAGTACACCCAAGAGGTGACATGACATATAATACCTGGAGAGGCCCTACACAAGCCACTTATCACACATCATAAAAGACAATAGGGTTAAAGAATTCAAAAAAGATAGTCTTATAACATAACGAGTTTGACAAAAGCGAAAGTCTAACATAAGTCTCAATAGACATCTATAAGGAAAGTGATTAAAATGTAACTCATACATCACATACAAATTTTGAAAATGAAAACAACATAAAGCAATAAAGGTATCTCATTCCTCGAAACATGAGGACTCACCACTCTTCAAAGTCAATGAAACAAACTAGCCAAGAGTATAAGAGGTAAGAGCGTCAAACTCTACAGTAGTGAAACAATATAACACAAGTATGCATTAATACATGGAATGTACTAAGTATAGGGCAATATGAATAAAAATAGATGTGATATCATGAATGGCTTAAAACATGTAGACATGATCATTCTTTGACATTTAAAGACTCTAAAGAAGAAATTGCATATGAATCATGAAATATGGTCACATACATTGCATAAAGGACATAAGAAAAGTTTGAAGAAACATAGTCATTTTTGTGAGATATTAGCCTCCACCGACAATAAGACCATGAGAGCTTTCATGGAATCTGGTGTATCCCTCATACTGAAAGAAGGTGAATCTACTTGTCAAGATAGAATCCGTACATATCATCATTTGCTAAAGTGAATTCACTTGCTAGGTCATTTAAGACAATCCTACATGGACACGTAGTTTGGGACTAGAGGTTGTTACTAGAAAATACCCTATTTGAGCCTCCACTTCAAAGCCCTCTCAGTGATTCGAAATGAAGCAAGGAAAGAAAAAAGGACCAGGTGACCCGGCGTAGTAGTGAGCCTCCTTGCTTTTCGGAGGCTATATCCCTTTTATCGCTTTCAGTATTAGTTAGTTCATTAGAATATCGTGGGTCTTGTCTCATTCGTCATTATCTTGTTATTGGCTTATGTTCAGATTTTGAGTTGCCATTTTGGCTAAGTTAAATGTCCATTTCTAAATTATTATGAGTTTAGTATTGAGACTGTTGAGTTATTTTGTATTTGGATTCTCTCTTTCTTGCTTAAAAGTCTTCCACTGAGTAAGTAAGACAGACCAAGGGTTCGTTTGGGGCCAACAAGTGTTCTCAAGTGCTAATTCCGTCCAGAGTGTAGGTTCGGAACATTACCCATTAAGCTTCCTGATAAAGTTGTTTTGTGACAACAAAGCTTCCATTCAACTAACAACACATCCAATCTTTCATGAGAGCAACAACACATAGGAACATAAATGGTTGTGCAAGCCTCAACATGAAGCACCGTTTAACAAGCTTGGAATGAAATATTTTTTCTCATTTTCAGCTTAAGGGGAGTGTTACATACAGTGTAACTAATTAATTATAATAGTTTGTAACTTAGTTAAGAAAGAGTTAGAATAGAAGATTCTAGATTCCCTTGGTAGTTAGAAATGTTGTTAGCTATTAAAGCATGACTCATTGTACAAATTACATGTACGATTAAACTTGTTTTTGATCCGTATACTTTAATGAAAACTTGTTAATTTTATATTTTACACATTTTCAACCTATCAATATTAATATGAGTAAAAAACAGACATACTTTTTACCCGTAATACTGATCAAAATAGAGTCTGTCGTCCACCGTAAGTGTGCACGAGATTCTGTCATCTCAATTTATATGATTTACTTTTCTTTTTCGTTAGTCTAAAAAATAATTAGGTAAAAGTTTAGCTTTAAAATACTATTTTACAAGTAATAAAATAATTTATAGTCATACAAATTTCTATCAAATTTTAAAAGTCTTTCTTTTTTTATTACACTTTATGTCAAGTCAAACTAATTTATATAAACTAGAAGAGATGAAATAGAAACTAGATAAGTTTTGACAATTAATGGAGATAGAATAGAATATATAAAAATTCCTATATTTATGTTTCAACTGTGTTTTGAGGATGACTTATTAATGTATGTCTCAATTAGTAATTGCTATTACAAATCTATACGACTCCTACTTGTGCATGTGAACTTCAAACACATATTCTAATAGTAATGACTAATAATATGCTTCTAGAATCCTACAAAAATAAATATTTTGTTGGGTAGCAAGTGTGAATGGGAAAAGAAAAAAGAGAATATGAATAGTGAGGGAACTATTTTGGAGGGAAAATGAAAAGTCATTTGCAAAGTGCAAAGAAAAGTTATTTCTCCCATATCGACAAAAGAAAGGGAAATTGTTGTCCTTATATAAGGAAACATTTTCTTTACTTCTTAAAGAGCTAAGAAGAAGATGCCCCCTCTCGCCGTCGTCGTCATCGCTCGCTCGGCTTCGGATTTGGATTTGGCAAGTGATTGATTGATAAATTTTTTAGACAAAATTTATTTAATCAGCTTTGTTAATCAATAAATCCTGTTAATATTATCTCTTATAAATTAATTCAAAACATTAGTTAATTAACAGAATTAATTCGCGGATAACGGTAATATTTCGAAAAGTTGTTACTCTTTCCGAAAAGCCGTTATTTTCCTAACAGACACATTTTCTGAAAAGTTGTTATTTTTTCCGAAAGACACAACTTTCTGGATAAAACGGGTCTGAACAGATTTCTCTGAACAGACACATTTCTTCCTGAAAATGGCTATAAAAGGAAGTCAATTTTCATTTTTTCAAACACTGAAATTTTCCTTCTCTGCATATATTTTTCTCTCAAAATCAAAGTGTCGATCGACTGAGTCTGTGTGACTTGTTGCTGTTCTTAAATTCGTTGAAGTTAAAGAAGTTTGAGGTACCGCTAATTCTTTAACAGGATTAATTCATTTTATCTTGGGAGAAATTAATCCATAACCTCGGGTACAGTGAGGGGATTAAATTTCTTAAGGAGACACAGTAATTTCTGTGGACTCGGATTATTTTGTATACTTTCTGCTTCATCTTATTTCTGTTTCTATCTTTTTGACTAACTTTATAAATACAGGTTACTAACAATCTTAAGAAATTTAATAAGTTTCTGTATTTGGTTTCTGGAGATTAAAACCTTTATGGTTTTCTACTCTGCTTGAATTTTTAAAATTTATTCGATTAACGATTAAAAGAACATAAAAACTTTATCGTTAAATCAGAAACAGTCTTTGTAAAGATTTGTTCTTTACTGTTAGTATTTCAAATACTTAAATTATCTGTCTTTTGTGACAGAGAAAAAATGACTAATTCAAGTCAAGTGAATGCTGGAACAGTGAGTGCTGCAACAGTAAGTGCTGCAACAACATCGGTTGCACACAATCGTTCAAATAATGCCTTAGCGCCGGCTGAGAAACCTGCAAAGTTTTCTGGAGTCGACTTTAAGAGATGGCAGCAGAAGATGTTCTTCTATCTCACTACGTTGAGTCTGTAGAGGTTTATTAATGAGAATGTTCCTGTTATGTCGGATGAAACTCCGCCTGAAGAACGATTCTTGGTAACAGAAGCATGGACACACTCAGATTTTTTGTGTAAAAATTATATTCTGAGTGGCCTGCAAGATGATCTGTACAATGTATACAACAATGTTAAAACCTCAAAAGAACTCTGGGATGCTTTAGAAAAGAAGTACAAAACAGAAGATGCTGGAATGAAGAAGTTCATTATGGCAAATTTTCTGGACTATAAGATGATAGACAGTAAGACCGTCGTCACCCAAGTTCAAGAACTACATGTCATAATCCATGATCTCCTTGCTGAAGGTATAAATTTATTTAATGCTTATGTTAGAAATATTAAGTTTTTCCTTAATACTCACATAATCTTTAATTGAGGATTGATTGTGAATAATGCCTTTCAAGTGGCTGCAATTATTGAAAAGTTACCTCCATTGTGGAAGGACTTCAAAAACTGCTTGAAACATAAACGCAAGGAGATGACTGTTGAAGATCTCATAGTAAGGTTGAGAATCGAAGAGGATAATAAGGCTGCAGAAAAGAGGTCACGTGGTAATTCAATAATATCTGGAGTAAATATTATTGAGGAAGATTCCACAAAAGTAAAGAAAAGAAAGAAAGCATCTGGTCCAAAAAGTAATCCTCCTAAGAAGAAATTCAATGAAAACTGCTTCAATTGTGATAAACATGGTCATAGGGCTACTGAATGCCGGAGTCCTAAGAAGGACAAGAAAAAGAAGGATCAAGCAAACTTGGCTGAATCCAAAGGAGAAATGGACGATCTCTGTGCAATGCTTTCAGAATGTAACTTGGTTGGAAATCCAAGAGAATGGTGGATAGATTCTGGTGCCTCATGCCATGTTTGTGCCAACAAAGAATTATTTTCATCATATACTCCAGCACCTACAGATGAGAAGTTGTTTATGGCAAACTCTATTGTTGCAAAGGTGGAAGGAACTGACAAGGTCCTACTAAAGATGACATTAGGCAAGGTGGTGACTTTGAATAGGGTCTCGTATGTTCCAGAATTGAGAAAGAATTTAGTTTCAATTCCATTTCTGACTAAGAATGGATTCAAATGTTTATTTGTTTCTGATAAAGTAGTAGTAAATAAGAATGATATGTATGTAGGAAAAGGCTACCTAAGGGATGGCCTTTTCAAACTCAATGTAATTGCAGTTGATATGAATAAATATTTTGCTTCTTCTTACTTGCTTGAGTCTAAATGTTTATGGCATAAACGTTTGGGACACAAGTTTTTTCATGCATATGTTTTAACAATAGCCATTCCCCATTCATGTGGGGAATTGTTGGATTTAGCAAGTGTGAATGGGAAAAGAAAAGAGAGAATATGAAAAGTGAGGGAACTATTTTGGAGGGAAAATGAAAAGTCATTTGCAAAGTGCAAATGAAAAATCATTTATCCCATATCGACAAACGAAAGGGAAATTGTTGTCCTTATATAAGGAAACACTTCCTTTACTTCTTAAAGAGCTAAGAAGAAGATGCCCTCTCGCGCCGTCGTCGTCGTAGCTCGCTCGGCTTCGGATTTGAATTTGAATTTGGATTTGGCAAATGATGTGATTGATTGATAAATTTTTTGGACAAAATTTATTTAATCAGTTTTGTTAATCAATAAATCCTGTTAATATTATCTGCTACAAATTAATTTAGAAATTTAGTTAATTAACAGAATTAATTCGCGGGTAACGGTAATATTTCAAAAAGTTGTTACTCTTTCCGAAAAGTCGTTACTTTCCGAAAAACCGTTATTTTCCTAACAGACACATTTTCCGAAAATTTTTTTTTTTTTCAAAAGGCACAACTTTCTGGATAAAACGGGTCTGAACAGATTTCTCTGAACAGAGACGTTTCTTCCTGAAAATGGCTATAAAAGGAAGTCAATTTTCATTTTTTCAAACACTAAAATTTTCCTTCTCTGCATATATTTTTCTCTCAAAATCAAAGTGTCGATCGACTGAGTCTGTGTGACTTGTTGCTGTTCTTAAATTCGTTGAAGTTAAAGAAGTTTGAGGTACTTCTATTTCTTTAACAGGATTAATTCATTTTATCTTGGAAGAAATTAATCCATAACCTCGGGTACAGTGAGGGGACTAAATTTCTTAAGGAGACACAATAGTTTCTGTGGACTCGGATTATTTTGTATACTTTCTGCTTCATCTTATTTCTGTTTATGTCTTTATGGCTAACCTTATAAATATAGGTTACTAACATATTTCATATGTCCTAATTTATATATTTCATATGTCCTAGTTTATGTGATACTTTTTGTTATTCGAAAGTCAAACGATTTAACTTGATTGAAAATTGCCGCATGAAATTTTTATATTTTTTTAAATGAAATTTATATATGTGTAAACTATATTAAAAAGGAATGTTGTAAGTTACAATAATTGACAATTCAAAGTGTTAAAAGATATATGAAAATTTTACGGTTAAGGATAAACTTGTTTGAATTTGAAAAGCGAAAAAGTGACAGATACATTGGTTATTCCTAAATCTATAACTTAACAAGAATATCAATTTAATTATAATAACTGATTAAAATTTATATTAATAATGTAAAAAACAAAGTAGTTACATTATATATTTATATAGAGAGATTAACTTATATCCACTGACAGGACAAAACAAATTACACCATCAGCTCATTTTTAGAAATACTTATTTTTTAAGATATATTACTTATTATTAATATTTAAATAATAATAATAGTAAAAGTATTATATGATAACTTGAACTCTAAAACTAATTGTATGAGTTTGTTAGGATACTTCTTAGTAGCCAAAGATAAGAGGATTATTTGCAGTGTTTTCTAATACTCATTCTATTTACCTTATTCCCCATCAACACCATTGAAGCAATTTGAGACAACCATCAATGGTAACTTTTTATTTTTATTTTTTTTTAAAAAAATCTAGACTAATTGATTTCATGAAAAAAATATTCATAACTTATTAAGTCTTCTTTCTAACATGAAAAAGTTTTTGGATAGATATTTCCATTGCTTCAACTTTTCTCTTCTTAGTTCATTTTATCGACAATACCAAAATTAATTGAAAATAAACTTTGATCCATATACATTCATATGTATTCCAATTTATTTCAGTAATACTCAAAGTCGATAGTATAAAAAATATTTGAACGTTATTTCAAAACAATCTTAAATTTATAGAGCGTCTTTAAAAGAAAAAAAAGAGAAGCTAAAAGAATCATTAATCTTTAAATATGAAAATATGATAATTAAATTAAAAGAAATAAGTATTTTGAAAATGAGCTGATGGTATAATTTGTTTTGTCCTCCGTCAGTGGATATAAGTTAATCTCATACATATATATATATATATATATTGAATTATATCAACAACTGATATTGCACGTTGCATGAATAGAACTAATGTTCGTTAATATATTCTCTCCACGGCTTTAGAAGCGCTGTTACATCTAATAAATAGAACAATTTAATTAATCAATGTCAAATTTTATAGGATCAAATTAATTATGGGATTTTTTGCTTAATGAACGTGATATGATCTGAGTTTGAGTGATACTTGTTTCGTGACGAAAAAAATAAATTGTTTCTCCGTCTGCTCAAATTATTTAGCTCGATTTCTAAAAACAGTTAAACCTCAAATAATTTATCTTTTTAAAAGATCAAAGCATTTTGTTTTCATTTTACCTTAATAGTAATAATTCTTGAAAACTATAAATACGTGATGAGTAGAGTAAATACTTAATTAAATTTACTCATGAATGAGGTAAAACGTATAGGTATCTCTCTTAATTTTAATATATTTTTCAAAAGATGTGTGCGATAAAAATACAATAAATAACTTGAGAGGGAGAAAGTATTGTTTGCAACAAATTTTAAAGCGACAGAAAAAAAATTACAATCACAATAAAATATGAAGAAATATGACTATATTGATAAAGATAGCGGATACAATTCTGTTAATCCCTCGATTCTACTCTCCTAAGATTTATCCATGATTCGAGGGCCGTTAGTGGCGTATTTCTCGACTAGGATGATTTAGATTTGACCTCTCTATATGAATATTCCATGACTTTTGTGGAATATTTCGAGATCTTGATCTCTTTATGCAATTTTTGAGATGCCTTTTAAGAGAATTTAGTACTCTTTATATAGGCATAAACTAGGGTTTAGGGTTGAGTAGCCTCCAAAAATTCTAATTTGAGTTGAACACAATTTGTAGAGTCCCAACTCGAATCGAACGCATCTTGTAGAGTCCCACAAAATTTCAATGTCTACAAATGCCCCCTGCTTCAAGAATTGTCGGAGTGTAGACTTGATGAAACTCAAAGACGAGACTTGAAGTACTCATTCTTTCACCTTTGCAACTTCAGATTTTCACGTTTGATTTAGGAGAGAAAAGATGAAGGGCAGATTTGGTCCCACTGGGCGTGCCAATTTTGTTTGCAACAAATTTTAAAGCGACAGAAAAGAAATTACAATCACAATAAAATATGAAGAAATATGACTATATTGATAAAGATAGCGGGTACAATTCTGTTGATCCCTTGATTCTACTCTCCTAAGATTTATCCAAGATTTATCCATGATTCGAGGGCCGTTAGTGGCGTATTTCTCAAACTAAGATGATTTAGATTTGACCTCTCTATATTAATATTCCATGACTTTTGTGGAATATTTCGAGATCTTGATCTCTTTATGCAATTTTTGAGATGCCTTTTAAGAGAATTTAGTACCCTTTATATAGGCATAAACTAGGGTTTAGGGTTGAGTAGCCTCCAAGAATTCTAATTTGAGTTGAACACAATTTGTAGAGTACCAACTCGAATCAAACGCATCTTGTAGAGTCCCACAAAATTTCAATGTCTACAAGTATATAGTATATATCTATCTAATCACTTGTCCTTTACATTTTATTTATTATAATGAATGATTTTGAAGAAAAAAAAAGAGTAGTTATATGATCATGCCTTTTAATTTGTTTTTGAAAGTCAAAGCCATTTCAATAATGAGATTGCTTCGAGAACAAGAAAATAATATTTTCCTGTCTGTCAACGTTAAAGATAAAGATATGATTTTCCTAAATGTTATATTAATATAATATGTCTGGTCTTCTAGAGAACGACTTTATTACTGATGTTTCCATCCAATCTGTATAATTACGCGTATCTATGATTTTACAATTTTTGTAATTTCTTTAGTATGTGTACGTATATTATATGGTTCAATTTTGACCAACTTATATTATAATAATACGTTTCTAGAAGGGCACTTAAATGTTTTCATCTACATTTCTGTTGCACCTAAAATATTGCAATTATATGTTCATTCAATTAACAATTTGTTTCGAATGACATCTTTATGTTTAGAATATATATATTCATTTTATTTTAATTTATTTGTACTATTTTAATTTGATATTGAGTTTAATGAGGTAAACAACTTTTTCTTGAATTTTGTGATTTTAAATTAAAAATATATCAGATGTATCAAAAAATAATTAATTATGTGATATTAAGCATGTAATGTGAAAAGTTAAAATTAAAGAGTTGTTAAAGAAGAAGAGACATTTTCTTTTAGTAACGGACTAAAAGGAGAAATAGAAAAACTAAATTGAAATGAATAAAGGAAGGGAAAATTACGCAGCTAAGCAAACTTATACTATTTAATTACTCATCATAGCTATAGTTTGTTATAATTACTACTCGCGACTAACATTATACATTAATTATGTGGGTTGACTTCGAGTTTGTATAATTAGTCACATTTGTATATGTATAATTCGCCAGGATATACAAATACATATGTATAATATACAATTATTTAACATATATACATATACAATTCACCTCTCTCGCACTCTCTGCCCTCTCTCGCTTGCCTCTCTCATCCCTCTCTCAATCTCGCTCACCTCTCTCCTCCCTCTCCCAATCTCGCTTTGCAATATATACAAATGCATATGTATAATATACAATTATATACATATACAATTCACCTCTCTCGCTGCCTCTCTCCTCCTTCTCTCGATCTCGCTCTCCTCTCTCCTCCCTCTCTCGGTCTCGCTCGCATCTCTCCTCCCTCTCTCGGTCTCGCTCGCCTCTCTCCTCCCTCTCCCAATCTCTCTTTCCATATATACAAACACATATGTATAATATACAATTATCTAACCAATATACATATACAATTCACCTTTCTCTCACTCTTTCCCCCCTCTCTCTCGCCTCTCTCATCTCTCTCCCAGTCTCGCTTGCCTCTCTCCTCTCTCTCCAATCTCGCTCCCCTCTCTCCTCTCTCTCCAGTCTCGCTCCCCTCTCTCCTCCATATAACATGTAGCTATAAATTGTAATTATCAAATTATAGCTATGGAGAGTAATAAGTGGCTATATGTGAAAGTTTCCTATAAAGCAATGTATTGTGTAGGAGATAAAATATATGTAGTATTGTTTTATACTTTTATTCTAATTCAAATTGTAATTAATTATTTTGTATCATTTATTTCCTCCAAATTACTCTATCCGTTCATTTTTACTTTTTATTTATTTCTAAAATAGATTTTTATTTTTATTTGTCATTTTTGATATATCAAGAACGTATAATTATTTTTTTCATGTTTTACCCTTAAAATTAATCACATTCTTCGTATCATTTTTCAAAACTCAAACACTAAATATTACTACCTCGGTCCACTTTTAATTGTCATAGTTTCCTTTTTAGAGTCAAACGGTAACAATTTTAACAAAGATTTTACGAATATTTTTTCATCATATTAATATGCCAAAAAATAGAATTGATAGTACTTTTCGTATAGTTTTTGAATATCTAAATTTTGTTTAAAATATAAAATTAATATAATCTAATATAACTTTGAAAATTAGTCAAATTCACTTTTAAAAAAACACAAAATGACAATTATAAGTGGACAAATGAAGTAATTAATAAGGTCAAATAGTATGGTGTAATACTTATATTAATTATTATTATTATAATGATTATGTGTCAAATTAAACACTAACAAATAAAAATGAACGGAAAATGTTCATCGGAAAAGGTTATTTGTACTAAGAAAGTCAAAGTTGGATTCCTAGTTAGGTTATGAAATGAAAAATTAACATTTCTAGGTGACTTTGAATACTTTATAAGTTATTAGTCCCTCCGTTTCAAAAATGATGATCTAGTTTAATTTGGAACGGAGTTTAAGAAAAAAATGAAGATTTTTTAATTTTGTAGTTCTAAATTAAAGTTATATCAAATGTACCAAAATGTCCTTTAATCTTGTGATCTTAAATATGCTACGTAGAAAATTAAAGTTAAAGTGTTGCCAAAAAAGGAAAAAGGTCATTCTTTTTTAAATAAACTAAAAAGGAAATAGAAATATTCTTTTTTAAATAGAGGGAGTAGAAGAATCTTCATACTTTATTCTTGTTTCTCTTACGTAAGGTCCTTATGTAAGTGGAAATGAATTGATGGCAGCCTAATTTTACTAATCATTGCATTTACTAAGTAGAAAATTACTTTGAAATACTTGCATATAACCCCCCAAAAGTGGACACCAATTATATATACTTATTTGGTCAGAAATATAAATTACGCGACATCAGCTATCAGAAATTCTCTATTTTGTTTTATTATATGACTCCTTTCTTGTTAAATATATATTCCAAATAATATTATACAATAAAATTGGGATAAGGGTCTGAAAAAAATATCTAAACTTTAGTTAAATTTACCGAATAGATACTAAACTTTAATGAAGACCTATTACCTTCATGAACTACTTAATAGTGTATTTTTTTACCCTTTGAACTATTTAATAGTGTATTTTTTTACCCTTTGAACTATTTAATAGTATATTTTAAAGGTATATATGTGCCCACGAGGACACATACTATTTATAATTTTGTATTTTTTTACATCCACGTGGGCAAATATAATATATATCTTTAAAATACGGTGGTAAATAGTCTAGGGAGGCAATAGGTCCTCACGAAAGTTTAGTATCGCAACAACAAATTCGATCAAAGTTGAGGTATTTTTCAGACCCTTATCCCTTTTAAATTTAGAAGATCTTTAAACTTAAAACTTAGTTTTAAAAACGCTCTCTAAAAACCTAGTTGCCAAAACCCTTAAAAGTCGGAATTCTGCAGCCGAAATGGGGATTTGGAATTTGCCGTGGTTGGGAAATTCTCATACGAATGATTTGATATCCACGAATTGCGAAAGATTATTATAGAACAATGTGAATTGAAGGGGTGTGAGAACATAGGGCTATTATGTAATCGATGTGTGTTGCAAAGGCATAGAGGATGGAAGACTATACTAACCTTTATCAAAACTCATCTGTTGGGGAATAAGAAAACATGAAGTTTGTAGTTTTGATGAATGACAAAGAGTTATAGTTTTGATGACTAACAAAGAGTCTTGATGTGTAACAAATCATAGTTTGTCATCATCAAAAACGGGGAAATTGTTGGGGAATGAGAAAACATGTAGTTTGTAGTTTTGATGGATGACAAAGAGTTGTAGTTTTGATGACTAACAAAGAATCTTGATGTGTAACAAATCATTGTTTATCATCATAAAAAAGGGGGAAAATGTTGGGAAGTAGGAGAACATATAAAGTAGTTTTGATGATTGATAAAGTGAAGGCATGGTTCACTACTTGTTGTCGTATGTGTACTCTATCTGCAAATGACCTGTACAATTATGAGAGATCGCGGCAAAGAAGAAAACGTATTGCGGCAATGAAGAAAAAATAAAGAAGAAAAAGAAGGATACAAATATGAAAAGAAATAAAGAAGGAAAGAAATAAAAAGGTAGCAATTCAAGTTAAAAAAGGAAAGAAATGAAGAAGTTACAATTCAAGTCAAATAAGAAAAGAAGTAAATATAGACAAATTCAAGAAGGAAAAGGATTTGTAATTCCTTTCCTTGTAGAAGTTGAAGGCAAATCAAACTCTATAAAAGGATCAAGAAGTTGAAGGAAAAAAGTGTCTTTGCAATAACAAAAATCGAGAGAATTTTTCCAGCAAAGTCAGAACGATAGCTATTGCATATTCACGAAATATATCATCTTGAGAGCAGTATTTACTGGAGAAAAAATGCAGGCCTTCGTCACAGCAACGTAAGGACCTGGTTCACGAAATCTGTTCCACACTGAACTATTGAATGTTGAAGTCTGATCAATTAAAGTCTAGGGTTATTAGTCTTTGTTGATTTATTCTAGGTTTATTATTGAGTTGTAATAATTCTTAGATTGTGTAACAAGAATTGGTTTTGACTTCTTGGGAGTAGAGTCTTGAGAGAATTGTAACAAGAAGTAGGTTTGACTTATTGGGAGAGAGGTTGTGAGAATTGTAAACAAGAAGTGGGTTTGACTTCTTGGGTGGTTAGAGTTAAGAAGAGTTGAGAGTTTTCGTAAAGAAGAAGTGAGTTTGACTTCTTGGTGAGTGGGGAGTTTTCGATTATAGTTAATCGAAAAGGTTAGAAGTTTAGAGTTAGATTTATTGATTAACTGAGTTGTAAATCTTGAATTAATATAAATCTTCGGTGTGGTTTTTCCCTTCATTGAGTTAGGAAGGTTTCCACGATAAATCTTTGTTTTATTGTGTTGCGACAGAATTACAAGAACCTAGTTCTTGTATCAGGGTAAGGTTTCTTCAATTGGTATCAGAGCAGGTCTTTTTATTAAAAGACTAACATCTTGAAAAGGATCAATGGCTGCACCACCTACACCACAAGAAGGAACTTCTCAAACTCGACCACCACTTCTTAATGGAATGTATTATGGATGGTGGAAAAATCGCATGATGGATCACTTAGTAGGAGAAAATCCAGACCTATGGGGAGTCGTGTTGGACGGTCCAACCATACCCATGAAGAATGGAACTGATGGAACCACTCAAGCACCAAAGGATAGGAAAGAATGGAAGTTGCAGATAAACTTGCAATTCAGAACAATGCTAAAGCAAAAAAGACCTTGATATGCGAAATAGGTTCAAATGAATACAATTGAATATCATCATGTCAAGATGCAAACGCAATATGGGAAACTTTGCAAACTGCGCATGAAGGAACAACTCAGGTAAAAAAATCTAAAATAGATAACTTGAACAGACAATACGAACTGTTTCAAATGGCAGAAGGTGAAACAATCCAAGAGATGCACACCAGCTTCACTACTATCATTAATGAAATCTACTCACTAGGTGAAATAATTCCCAATGGGAAGGCAATCAGAAAACTTTTGAGTGTTCTTCCAGAATCTTGGGAAAGCAAAGTAGAAACTATTACTGAAGCACGTGATCTAGATAAGTTAGCTATGGATGATGGAAAACTATGCATCTTTAAGAGAAGAAAACGACAATCTTGAGAAAAATAATCAATGTCTTCAAAATAAATTAAAAGACCAGATTCAGACCTCAAATTTAAGTCACAAGGGCAAAAACTCTGCTAGTGAACTTCAATTAGATTTGGAAGAAAAAATAAAATTGTTAAACATTAATTGTCAGGCTTTAACTGAAAGAAATATGTTGCTACAAGAAAATCTAGATCATACCAAACTTGATCTGGAACGAAATCTTAGATGGACCAGGTCCTCTGAAATTTTAACTCAGATTCAAGAAAGGCAAACCACCCGTCGAAGTGAGATAGATTTTAGAAAACAGAATAATCTTGTAGCACAGGATATTCACATGTCTAAAAGTTTATGCACTAATTCTGAAAACTCAGGTCATTTAAAGAATCAATGTAAACCTCTATTTAAGGCTTTTCAGAAAAAAGTTAAGTTCATCAAAAAGGAAAAGACTGATACGACTAAGAACCTGGTTCCAAATAAAAATGCTCCAGATAAAAGGTTTTCTTATTTTCCTTTATGGGATAGAAGAAATCTTATTCTTTCTTTTACTCACATAAAGGGTCCCAAGCTAATGTGGGTTCCCAAGACTAATCTTTGACTAGTGTTTCAGGTGAAGGTGAGAGGGAAAAGGTCAACTTGGTACATGAATAGTGCATGCTCCAAATAGGTGCTAAAAATGGTAGAAATTTTCCTCTCGCTCATTGATTTTCAAGTCGGCAGTTTATTCCTTGAAAAGGATGAGAAAAATGAAAGAGACAAAATAAAAAAAAAGGGTTGAAGAAAGTGACATGATATCAAGCATCTTTGATGATGCAAATTTAGGGAATATTGAAGATGAACCTGGTTCACATCTAACAATCATTGATGCACCTGCAACATGAATTACTGAACTAACCTATGGTTCTGGAGATTGGGGGAATAATAGAGCAATCGGGACAGTTAGAGTATGGTATACCTTCGGGGGAACTTCGTTGTGTGAACCTGGTCCTTGTTATTCAGTGGAAGTTATTGAAAACTGATAGGGTTGGTTCTTTGTACTCAGCTTGAGATTCCTTTGATCTGGGACATACTCATGAAGGCCTTGAATATGAAGAACTTGAGAAAAATCAACCAAAGCCTGGGTCTATCGAAACAAGTTGATACATATCATGATTTCCTTTAATAATTGGATAGTAAACGAATAATCTTATGCTTGAGTAATTATACAATGAATATCTGCTAACTCAGCCTCGTACTGTAACAGGTACACACTCCAGTCACATCTCAAACAATGTTTAGAAAGTTTGCGGATATTATCTCTACTCTTTGTAACACCATTAAGTAAATCATGGAGGAACACAAAAAGGGGGAACCTGGTTTCTCTGTAATACTCAGGTATGTACCATCCTTTTTCAATGCATGAATTTCCTGAGTTTGGGTCAAACATAAGCACTAGTGAACCTGGTCGATCATCAAAAATTCAAATCTTATAAAAACACCAAGATTCCTCTTTGACAATAAGCATCATTCAATCTCAAATCGTTCTAATGATGAAAACCTTAGTCTTCAAGCCACTCATGCTTTATTACAGGGGGAACTTTGCTTTACCTCTCATTTCTGAACTAGGTTCACAAACTCTAAATTGATATTTCATCCATACAAGTGTATAACCTGTCTATCACCCGGGGGGACAATTCTCATAGAAATAAATTGTTGCTTGCTTGCATTATTGATAAACATATCTCTTTGTGCACCAACATGTGGTGAATCTCTTACTTGTAGTTGGTACTCCTTCAAAATGTCATCAAGAAAAAGGCTATAAAAAAAATTCATCGAGGAATGAAAATGTTGTGGAGTAGAGTTTAAAATTTTTTTGATGATGTACCTCATGTTTCTATTGATGAAATTTCACATTCTAAGAAAACTGATCAGAACGAAGGAGCTGGTGCACAATGGGCATACTGGAAAAAAAATTTATTAATGGCAGTAAACATCCCTTTCTTCCTCACTTTAGTAATCATTTTCCCAATCCTTATCCTCAATTTTTTAGACTCACTGACTCGTTGATGTGCTTATGTCTGTCTCATACCCATGATATCATATGCTTTTGATTTAGGGCTCTAAGGGCTTAAACTGGTACCTATTTGTTAATTCTGTTTCTCATTGAAGATCTTGATTGTGTGTGAGTTTAAGATGACTAATATTCTCAGATTAACTTACTATATTGTTAGCAGAAGTGTACTTGGAAGTGTTGCCCAAGCCATGAGTTAAAATGATATTGCACTCACTGAATGTTAATCAAGTTCTTTGGTTATTGGTTTTCAATGATGCCAAAAGGGGGAAATTATATAATGTGGATAGACATAATATGCATAGTTTGTCATCATAAAAAGGGGGGGAATTGTTGGGGAATGAGAAAACATGTAGTTTGTAGTTTTGATGGATGACAAAGAGTTGTAGTTTTGATGACTAACAAAGAGTCTTGATGTGTAACAAATCACTGTTTATCATCATCAAAAAGGGGGAAAATATTGGGAAGTAGGAGAACATATAAATTAGTTTTGATGATTGATAAAGTGAAGGCATGGTTCACTACTTGTTGTCGTATGTGTACTCTATCTGCAGATGACCTGTACAATTATGAGAGATTGCGGCAAAGAAGAAAACGTATTGCGGCAATAAAGAAAAAATAAAGAAGAAAAAGAAGGATACAAATATGGAAAGAAATAAAGAAGGAAAGAAATAAAAAGGTAGCAATTCAAGTCAAAAAAGGAAAGAAACAAAGAAGTTACAATTCAAGTCAAATAAGGAAAGAAGTAAATATAGACAAATTCAAGAAGGAAAATGATTTGTAATTCCTTTCCTTGTAGAAGTTGAAGGCAAATCAAACTCTATAAAAGGATCAAGAAGTTGAAGGAAAAAAGTGTCTTTGCAATAACAAAAATCGAGAGAATTTTTTCAGCAAAGCCAGAACGATAGCTATTGCATATTCACGAAATATATCATCTTGAGAGCAGTATTTACTGGAGAAAAAATGCAGGCCTTCGTAACAGCAACGTAAGGACCAGGTTCACAAAATCTGTTCCACACTGAACTATTGAATGTTGAAGTCTAATCAATTAAAGTCTAGGGTTATTAGTCTTTGTTGATTTGTTCTAGGTTTATTATTGAGTTGTAATAATTCTTAGATTGTGTAACAAGAAGTGGTTTTGACTTCTTGGGAGTAGAGTCTTGAGAGAATTGTAACAAGATGTGGGTTTGACTTCTTGGGAGAGAGGTTGTGAGAATTATAAGCAAGAAGTGAGTTTGACTTCTTGGGTGGTTAGAGTTAAGAAGAGTTGAGAGTTTTTGTAAAGAAGAAGCGAGTTTGACTTCTTGGTGAGTGGGGAGTTTTCGATTATAGTTAATTGAAAAGGGTAGAAGTTTAGAGTTAGATTCATTGATTAACTGAGTTGTAAATCTTGAATTAATATAAAACTTCGGTGTGGTTTTTCCCTTCCTTGAGTTAGGAAGGTTTCCACGATAAACCTTTGTTTTATTGTGTTGCGACAGAATTACAAGAACCTGATTCTTGTATCAGCGTAAGATTTCTTCACCATCTTTTACATAGCTCAGAGGAACGACTATTACCTAATGTGGACCTTTAAATGAGATCCTTTATTTGACCCGGCGTAAGAACATCAATAGAGATTGCATTAATATTGCTATCAGCTCTACCATGATCAAAATTTCATTGGAAAAGAAACAATCTTATCACCGGCTACTATTGTTGGAAAGCCATTACAAGTTGATATGGCCACTAATAACAACAAAAAGAGACCAAGTTACAGGAGAGTAAAGGTGGAAGTAGACTTTTTGGGTGAGTTTCCCAAGAGAGTCAATGTGGGAATCAAGAAAAAGACAAGTAAAATTGTGGCTAAATGAATTATTATCAAATATAACTATCTCCCTAAATATTGCAGAAACGGTAAAGTATATAAAGACATAATGAAAATGAGTGTTTTGTATCACATCTAAAATCATATTCACAGGAGGAAGGGGTGGAGGAAAATGAGGAAGATAAGAGTAAAAATAACAACAAAGAGATCAATACAATGCTAGAAAAGAAGGGCGAGAATGCTGACAAAGGGAAGTTGACGAACAACAACTTTCAGGAACCTAGGATTAAGATTGGGGGCCAGGAGAGGAGGATATCATTACAGGAGTGGACGGATGCAAATATGGATCCAAAGGAGAAAGTGAGTGAAGAAGATTTGTTGATTATTAGGAACAAGTTTGATGCACTTAGTGAGAAAGAAGAGACAGAAGAACCAAGTCAACAACAAGAAAATATAATGACCATAGACACAAAGGTTGGGAAAACCACAAAGAAAAAAATTGTGGTTGCAACCAAAGACTGGTGGAAGGGAAATTTGAAAAACCAAGCACGGAAAAGGATATATCAGTGAATAATTCGTTAAGAAACAAGGAGATATGGGAAAGTACCAACAAAAAAAAACAAAGGGAAAGAATATCATAACTAAGAGAAATCAGTAATGCAGATGACAACAAGATGAAAAAGCTAAGTGATAAAATACAAGCCACTGGAATTGAAAAGATAGTGAAAACAGGGTGGAGAATCGGCAGCAAATTGAGGAGTACGAAGGTAGGAGAGAAAGAAGAAGAAAATCCACCAGACCAATTAAATACAAATACAAGTGATATGGAGGGGGAAGGTTTATCATACAACAATCAAGGGAAATTCACCAGTAGAGAAAATGACCAAGAACAGTAATAGAAAATGCAGGGGCCAAAAATAGGGGGAATAAAAAAGGACATAACTGAAAATATCAATGAGATAAGAAAATAAAGAGATCTATCACCACGACATACAAAAGAATTGTGAATAGGTAGAAAGAGCTGTGAAGCTACTTGTAAGGGTAAGAGCACAATGAGTAGTATAACAAAACCATCAATGTGTCAATGATGATAGACAAACTTTTATTCTGAAGTACTAGATTAATTATCTCACGATTTTTTTTTGAAAGACTAATTAATTTGAAGAAAAGAAACAAATCTGCATTTATTTTCCTTATAGAAATTTAAAGGTCCTCAACAAAATAGATACCTATAGAAGAAAGGTCGAAACGACAGATGTTATGGCAAATACCTCTTTCAAAATTTAAATGTGCAAGATCATGTTGAGGATATAGACAAACTCAGGATCCGCCCGACTTTATTACCACCTTAATGCTTTTAGATACCGTGGTTTATATGCTAGGACTCCTTGGAGGAATGACGCATGCAAGAATATTTTTTGTCACCTCTAATGGCTCACACACTTGTTTTGGAGGTAAGACTCCATATCAAATAGTTGCTCCAGGTTCTCAGACTCCGGGGACTCAGTCAACTGCTATTATTGCTCCTCGATTAGATAATATGGTATTGCTAGGTGTTGCATCACATTTGGCTAATATGCCTTCCATGACCATTTATTGAAGGGTTAAAGATGGTGAATCTTTCCACCTATACGGGTGACTTGAATGAGAATGCATATGAATTTACAGTTACATATAATGAAAGATTATATAACCTTAGATTAGTTGAGTCTAATGAAATTGACTACACGATATTCGAGAGGACTGACCTTATATACCAAGCAGTGATGTGAGGGATTATATTAATAGTATTTCAGCTGAATCACCTCCACTATCAAGTTTCTAGATAAGTTTGTTTCACGTTATAAAAGGGAGATAAAGATAGTCGAGTTCTAGGATTTGCATCAAGATAATATATCAATTGCAAAGTATGAGGTTAAATTTCATGCTTCTGCTAGGAATTCTTTGTTGATACATACCACTACGACTCAAAGAGTGAGAAGGTTTACTAAGGTTCTAATTATTTTGTTTCATATGGGAGTTTCTCCAATTACCAAATCTGGTGTTTCATTTCAGAGAGTGTAGATGCTGTCAAAGAGTTGGAAATAATTCGACGTGAGGGATTTGAACAACATGGGGCCAAGAGGGCCCATCACTAGGTTATTTGGGTAGTTCTCCTCCTAAGAGTCGAGGTTACTTAGGGAGAGGTTGTTACTCTTCGTACCCATTTATGTTGCGATACCAGCTGTTGAGGCTAATTTTATTAAACATAGTTATTCTAGTTCGATACATACTTCACATGCTTCATCTTCTAGACTTGTAGGCGTGTAAGGCGTTATGGTCATTCAGGTTCCTCTCATTAGCATACGTCTCGTATTTTTCGTTGTATCCTTATTTAATATTTTCATAAAGTCAAGTTTTCAATCAATGAACATAAATTAATTTATCTTGAGTAATTAATTAGTTTGACCAATAGACATGAATTATTTGCTTAGTTTTTCCATGTTCGTCGAATTTATATTTATATGCTAATAACTTTCAATTATAAAATAGGAAGAATAGAGTCATTTATGCATTGATTTTGTAAAATGATAAATACTAAGAAATATCTCTTTTAAGTAAAGACGGCATATAAATAGGAATGGAGAAAGTATTTTTCTATTCCTTTTACCATATATTTTAACACTACTTAATTCCTTAACTATTAGTTCTCCTAATACTCCCTTCGTTCAATTTTACTTGTCACACTTGACTTGACACACCAATTAAGAAAATAATTATTGATACATGTAAATTACCAAACTATCCCTATTAAATGATGTCTTGAAAAATGATTTAAATAATATGTATTTAATGTTGAGGGTAAAACATGAAAAGTTTTAGAGTCTTTTCTTGATATCTCAAAAGTGAAAAATACAAACAAAAATCTATTTTAGAATTAAGTGACAAGTAAAATGAATGTAGGAGTACTTCTTACCCTCTATTATAAGACTGCTTAATTATTTGTTCCCTCAAAACCTCTAACAATTTAGGACTCCTTAATTATTAGTTCTCTTAAAACATCTTACCATATGTTTTAGGACTATTTAGTTATTAATTTTCTTAAACATATACTTCTTACCATATATTTTAAGACTATTGAATTATTAATTTCCTTAAATACTTCTTACCATATATTTTAAGACTACTTAATCATTAAGATTTTTAATACATTTTACCATATAATTTTTTTATTTCTCTTACCATATTACCATATAATTTTTCTATTTTTGTACATGTATTACTTGCATGAAATAATATAAAAGAGAAGGTAATGTAATGAACAAAAGAGGAAACTTATTTAATAGAGCTAAATGATGTAATACATGACAAAAGAACATGGCAAGTAAATATATAAATATATAAAAAAGGAAACTACCAAGAAATATATTTATCAACTTTCCAACTTCACCCTAAAACCTCCAGAAGTTCTAGAAAACGTGTGCAATGATGGGGCCCTTCAGTCTCTTTTCCATCAAGGAAAGTGCACTTGCTTCCCATATATATATATATATATATATATATATATATATATATATATATATATATATATAACCCAGCAGAGCAGCATCAGCAGAAAACCATTCTCTTTCCCTCAAAATGAACCGCAAAACAAATATGAAGGAACTTAAAGAAGATGAGTTTTTGTGCCTCCGTTTCAACAATTTTGGACTTTTATCAGATATTGCTGCAAAAATTTCCGATGAATTTCAGGCGGAAGAGAACCATAGCGAAGAAGATTTTGAATTCTCTTTAGTCTCTGAGAATTCGGATAAATTCATCTATGATGATCAGAATAAATTCCAGCAGCCAGTTTTCCCTCTTTTCGACCGCGATCTATTGCTAAGCAATTCAGATTTGAAGGATGTTGATAAATCAATTTTGATTCCGTTGAAGAAATTGTTTCTAGAAAACAGTGAATCCAAGGTGTCGTCGGAGGCAGAAGAATTGGAGACGGTACATGCCGGAAATTATTGTAGATGGAAGCCGAAAATCAGCGAGTCATTATCAGGAAAATGCAACAAGAGTAAATTAACAGGATCCGTATCGAAGCGCTGGCCGAGAATCCGAGATCTGTTACGACGGAGTAATAGTGAAGGACAGGAAAAGGATAGTTTTGTATTTCTTAAACCAAAAACAAAAAATTCGAGTGAGGTGGTGAAGATGGCCGGAAAATTGAAGCAGACGAAACCGGAGAGAAGGATTTACCGCCGGCGGCGGCTTCTCAGCAAGCACTATATTATGCACGAAATAGAGCATATAAAGAAGGTGATAAAAATAAGAGAAAATCGTATTTACCTTACAGGAAAGAGCTCATTGGATTTTTTGCTATTAGTTTGAGTAGAAGTTAGCGTCCATTCTAACAACATGCAAAAGCTTGTTAGCATGGATTGTTAGAGTTTTTTTTTTTTTTTTTTTTTTTGGTTGTAGTATAGGATTTTGATTTTTTTTTTTACAATTCTAAATTAAAAAGATTTTGACAACTCCCACCCTTTATCAAAATGTTTGGATTTTGAGATTCATTTTTTTTAAAAAAAAATTAACTATAACTTGGGATATGAAAATTGAAGTATAAAAAATGTTATACTGTTCAAATTTATGTGACACATTTTATTTTCTAAAAGTCAAAAAATTCATATTTGTAAATTACAGAAAAAAAATATAAATATATTTGAATTTCAAAGATTAAAATGTGTCACATAACACGGAGGAATTATAATAAATTACTCTCTCTTGCTTTTTTTACTTGTCATAGTTATTTTTTGTACTAATATTTTACGGTTGAGTCTTGACTAATCATATTGTCTTGAGATTTCTTGAATTATTTTTAAGAAGTGGATATGTAGTATTGACTAAAGAAAAGAGAACTGACATGAGGAATTGCTCATCGCTGACAGCAACAAATGAGCAAATGAAGTTAAGAGTGATATAAACCTAAAATAGAGTTATAGTTGAAGAAGAGACCTGAATGAGTTGATTCGATATGAAAAAAATATAATTTTAATAATTTTTATATAGTTTTTCACTATTTAATTTTTTATTTTAAAATGTTTTATTATCATAATCTAATTTAGCTTTGAAAGTTAACAATATTAATTTTACAAAAAAATATATTAAAAAACCATATAAATTAAAAGGAAATAAATAATATTTGAATCATTAGTACAACATTTTTTTGAGAGGTTACTGCAAATATTTTCCTCCTATGTAATCTTTCGAATTAAAATCTTACAGTAAAACCTCGTCAAATTAATATAATTGACATCATGGAATATTATTATTTGTAGAGATAATACTTAATTAATAAATTAATATTTATTAATTTAAAGAGTGTTTTGAGGTTCAACTTTGTGATACTGATATAAATAGAGCTTTCAAGTCGTATCACCGCAACATATTTTATTAAAGGATATTAAAAGGCTATAAAGTCGGACAAACTAATCAAGAAAAGATTAATGTTCTGGATGCTATCAAGCTTGCGATCCCAGCTTGAACAACAAATAATCATCAAGAGACAAGAGCAAATTATTTTCTTCACTGCAAAATTTGTTCGGAGTAGGGGTGTCAAATGGGCGGCTTGTATTGAAATTGGAGATAGTAAAATCGGTTGAGATAGAAATCGGATTGGGTCTTGACCAACCCAAATTTACTTTGGACTTAAATGGGGTTGAGTTCAAATGGGCTAAAAAACGGATTGAGTCTTGTCCCACCCAATTTAACCATATTAATCTCAATAATTTTAACATAGTGATATTCAACTTTTATAATCGCAATTCGAATTTTCACTCAAGATTTTTTTAAAAATAAAGTAACAATTGGATAGATAAATCCTAAAACTGTTAAGTATATAATAATACATACATTTAATATAGGAACATATCTTAGTAAAGAGTTTTAAAACGGGTTGAAATTGGAGATTGAATTGGGATCAATTGAGGATTCTCTTAAATGGGTTAGGCTTGAATGAGTTGAGATTGAACCCAATTCAAGTTATCTTAAGCCCAACCCTTAAGTTCTGGGAGGGTTTTGTAAGTTCGGGTTCATTTTTGACACCCCTAGTTCAGAGGATGAAATCTCATTGATTTTGAATGAATCCACTTGTGAAAACGTCATTCATTTACTTGATGTCATAATTAATGTTCTCGATTGTCCCAGTAAAATGGACGTCAATAATCTTTTGAATTATCAAGGTGAAAATGATATATGATCAGAGATTCAAAGCTTAGAATAAAAAAATAAAAAATAAAATAAAATGTGGATACCATAAAAACTAATAATAATGAAGTTGAAGGTGAAACAATACAGTTGAAATCATTTGTGTAAAAAAAACACTTATCGCATATAGAACTTTTCACAATTTTATGATACAGTTCGAAAAGACAATAATGAAACTTTTTGATGCAATAAGAAAATTTAGAGATGAACTTCAACAAGATTTAGAGTTTAACAAAAAATGATACACAATAAAATCATTCACTTAGATATATTTGCATTTTAAAATAATTATTAATCCCTCTGTCCCTTTTTACTTGTGCACTTTTAAATCGGCACACCTATTAAGAAAGTAATTAATGACGTAGTGAGTTTAAAATTTTACCCCTACTAATTATGAAATGGATGAAAAGTTCTACATTTTTCAAAGTAATTAGTCATTTAACTGAGAGTATAATAGGTAAAAAAATTTATCCTTTCTTGATTTGTCAAAATGGACAAGTAGTTAGGGACAACTATAAATAGGGAAAAGCGGACAAGTAAAAAGGAACGGAGGGAGTAATTTATAAAATGGGAATATACATTTATATAAGGATTTCTAAAAATATATTACCTTATTATTTTATCGAAAAAAGTGATTTATTCCATCAGCTCAAATCGAGATCGAAGAAAAATATTATCTTAAAAATATTATTAATTTATTTAGCATTAACTTGGTGAAATTGTACGGTGCATCACAATTTTGATACTTCATTGATTACAAACTTACTTGAAAAAAGAGCAGTGTTTGGAACATGATCTAAAATAGGCTTAGAGTTGTTTAAATGAAATGACCATTATTTATTGCTAACATTCATTCTTGACTCACTTAAAGTAAAAGCTACTTATACTACTTATTATCCTTATTTATTACTTCCTCCGTCCCTTTTTACTTATTCACTTTTGAATTGGCATACCTATTAAGAAAATAATTAATGACGTAGTGAACTTACCATTTTACCACTATTAATTATGAAGTTGATGAAAAGTTCTATATTTTTTAAAGTAATTAGTTATTTAATTGATAATATAATAGGTGGAAAAAATTGTCATTTCTTAATTTGTCAAAATAGACAAGTAATTAGCACAACTATAAAAGAAAAAGTGAACAAGTAAAAAGAAACAGAGGAAGTACTTTTATCAATATTAAAACTTTTTTTAAAATAGTATAATATCTTCTTATAGTACGTATGACCAAGGTAAGGAAGAAATGACTAATAATCTTTAAAATTAAAAGTATTGTGAATATCTATTTTTAATAAAAATGCAAAATAATTAGAAACAAGTTTTGATTATCAAAAAATTTGTGGCTGCAATTAAATTAGTTAAAATCAATAAAATAGGGTTAAAAACAACTGAAATAGTTTAAACACTTTCTTTTCAATTCGGAGCTAATACTACAAGCAAATAGAAATTATATTCATGAACGAAGTAAAAAAATAATAATTCCTGAGAGGCGTTTAATTTGGATTGACTTAATAGTTGGTAAATCTATCTTTAAGTCAGTTTTTGACTTCTGAAAGTGTTTGATAAATATAAAAAAGTAACTTAAAGATTTAAAATAAATTAGAAACAAGTGACAAGTAAAAGTGAATGGAGAGAGTACTTCTTACCAGTGGCGGATCCAGGATTTTTATAAAGTGGGTTCAAGATATAAAAATTAAATCAATAAAAATGCAAACAAAACAAATTTTGATTAATTAAAACATATATCATTACAATTCTATTCTACGAGTTTTCATTTCTTGAAACTATTCATAATACTCTCATCACAAATAGTATTTAATATTCTTTTCTCTACCACTACTAAAAAAATAGTGTTTAGCGACGGATATTAGCGACGAACAATATTCCGTCACTATATAACGACAGATTTGCGACGGAATAACCATTTTGTTGCAGAATTAAGAAATGATTTTTTGATTTATAATATAGCAACCAATTTGCAACGGAATTTTTAATCCGTCGCTAAATATTAGTGCGAAAATTTGGCGCCTAATTTTTCGTACGGATTTAGTAACGAAGTAGTGCTCACAAATTTAATCAATATCGGCGACGAAATTAGTGACGGAAAAAAGGTTGCTAAACTATTAAATATATTTTATAATTATTTATATTATATAGTGATGAAAATATCTGTCAATACAATTTTCTAAATTATATATACATTTATTTGAAAGTGAAGGTTCTAGAATCCGTCACTAATTCCGTTGCAAACTCCAATTTCAGATTTCAATACTCTCATTTAATCTTATCCGTCGATCATGGTTTGTCAAACTCCAAGAATCAATCACATCCGCTTATACGAATTTGATCAATGGTCCTGATTTAAGACCCTTGCTTTCCTATTTTATACAAAAGAGTCCAAACCCCTAATTTTTTCTTTCATTTTCCTCCTCTCCTCTCCAAATCCGCCGCCCAGATCCATTTTCCCTCCTCTCCGTCCTTCTTTACGGCAGTGCAGCCTGGAGAACGAGCAGAGAACAACGCCATCCAGCAGTAGCCTTGTAACCAACAGTTGGACAACAATGGAGAGCTCCGGCAAGCACGCGAAGACCACCATCGAACCTCCATTGCTGGCAGCAGATTTAGTCGACAAGCAACCAGGCGGTCTTTGTCCGCAACAGCAGCATCAAGGAGATGCCGCCACCAGTTGTATCCCTCTCCGGCAAAAAATTACAACAACATCAGCTCCACGCAGCGAGCAGTGATAGTGAGCACCGACAGCAGCCAGGTAGATCCCTTAATGTCATTTTATTAAAGTTTACTTGTTCATATACTTTTCTGTTAAAGTTTATTTACTTTTATTTTCACTTGTGGTTACCATTCATATTTTTAGTATACTTTAGAATAATTTCCTATTATTTGTTCTATGAGTGATATATATTTTGGGGCTGATCCCAAGTGTAGGACTTGGCTGTAAATCTTGTCTCTATTTTGCTATAGGGTATTGTAAGAATGGAAATAGTTGTAGGTTCCTTCATGGTGGTGGTCCTTGTGATGGTGAAGTTGGATCACCAAGAAAGTTTGAAATGATGGAACATCGCCAAAAAATTCTTAGATCTATGTCTGTTCACCAACAAAAACTAGTCACAGCTTCCTAGCTCATGGTTTCTTCTAACTTTACTCTCTCACCCATGGCTGCTAACAAATGTATGAACTTTCTTCTGCAGCAACAGTTACAGTCTGAGAGTCCCAGGTTTGAACCCTCCTCTTTCCTTATTACTGTCTTTGTAGTGTTTAAGAATTAGAACTTTGAACTCCAATGCGAGTGACAACAAGTATGATGCATATTTTATGGACGAGCACCAAATATCAATTTTAATCCTTCGCGAAATGGAGAGAAGAATTTATTGAATGAAGTGAGAACAATGTTAGAACACACCAATAATACTATGTGAAATTAAGAATTTCTCTAAGCTTATAATCTCCCATAATCTTCAAGTGTGTACATAGCAAAAAGAAAGCTCTTAAAAGAACACTAAGTTTCAGTTATTATGAAGTTTATCACTCTGTTTTACATGTTTCATTACTAAGTTACTAAAAAGCTTTTATGATGGTGATGTATTATATGCTAATAAGTATATTGAGTATTTATAAACTAAAATGATCCTGCAAAGACCTTCGATGTGCATAAAATTGAGAAGCCTATCACATGATCATCCATTACTTTTGGATATGTGTGTTAAATCAAAGTCAATGTTGATGTATTTGATAATAACTCAATTTGAGTAACTACTGTATATTTTAAATTTGTCAAAAGTATTATAGTTTATTCTCTATCTCAAAGTTGATTTACAATCAAACTTAGATATGGGTGTTAAATGTTGATTTGATGGTTGAGACTTGAGAGGCTCGACTCTATTAATAGTGGAGATTAATTTTTTTTAATATAAGCATGAGTAGTGTGCCTAATTTTATGTGTATGAAAGTTTTTTTTCCATGTCAATATGTGAATAAACCTTTACTTTGAACCTTGTTGAATAATTGAACAATTAAGTATAATGATTTGGAGTTTTTTTGTTACATTGCTTATATAAAGCTAACATTGGCCTTGATTAATTCTTTATTCCTTTCGGTAGTTAATCTTAAGTATAAGTCTGATAGACTAAAGAATTTTCTTTGTTTTAAGCATTATGCATAATCAAGTATTCACTTAGCTTTTGTTTCAAAGAGTCAAGTGCTTGCGATGGGTTGAATGGTGGTACATACATTTTCTTGTTTTGATGAGTCTGTTTCGACTCTCTCTTTGTTTCCTTTCTTCCCTGCATATTCTATGTTGGGCTGCATATTCACATATTATTGATCAACTGCACATATTATTATAGTCTAGAAACTTCTTATGTAGTTATGAATTGTTAAGGCTTGAAATTTGAAGGCACAATATGTCTATTAATGCTAATGCTTAAAAGGTTATGCATGTTTTGTATTGGTCTTCAAAATATATTTTGTATCCAATGTGTAATGCTTTCATTTTTCCTCTACTTATTACAGAAACAATATGAAGAAATATCACGAAAAAAATGATCAATGTGAAACATATTATCAAGTTGTGGGGAAGAAAAGAATAGAAGACTATACAGTTTTGATTTTGAAGCAAAAATTTAATACGGGTAGAAGTTTTTTGCCTCATCATCAGTCTACCCTTAGTGCCTCCTTCATCTACTACTTATGAGGACGAGGTTGCTCTTTAAGCTATTACTTATGAGGACGAGGTTGATCCTTAGTTTCACGTGACAATTGTATCCTCTTTTTTATAGTAATAATATTTGATGAATGTAGGTTCTTTTAAGTACAGTTGATATATTATTATGGATTTTTTGAATCGAAAAAATGCAATTTCGATATTCTATATATTTTGAACCATCCATGATATTATTATACATGTTGTTATTTTTGGGGTATTGAACAATTTAATTTAAGTTATATATAAATCAAATTTACAAGAAAAAAATTTAGCAACATATATAGCGACTATTTGGTCGTTGCTACATAAAGAAATTATGGCGACGGATAAGCGATAAAAAATCTGTCACAAATTTATCAAAAATGACGAAATGAATTATGAAATTAGCAAAAAACAATATAAATAAAATGATGGAATAGTCCGTCGCTAACAAGTAGCGACATATATTTTTCATTTCTAAGACGTCGCTAAATTTGTGACGGAACATATTTTTCGTCACTAAGTGATTACTAACGAGCGATATAGCAACAATCAATTAATCATGTTTAGCAACGGAATATCATAGATTAGCAACGAATTTCGTCCGTCACTAAACACTGATTTTTGTAGTGTACATAAGGCACCATACAACTACTCATGAAATCATCATCCATTCGATTTCGCAATTCACTCTTGATCAACTTCATTGCTGAGAAATCTCTTTCAACTGTAGCAGTAGCAACCGGCATGAGCACACAAATTTTATAAGGCGAAACACAAGAGGATAATTTAAATGCTTCTTTAGCTTAACTAGCATTTCAGAAAGATCGCCAAGCATTTTTAAGTTCGAGAACCTTTTATCAACATCACAGACATCAATTATATAAGTCTCCAACTGATTCCTAAGAGTACCCATTACATTTTCACCAAAATCATCAGGATATAATTCAGCCATTCTCAATATGTTCTTGATGTCAAAACTAGAAAATGAGTCAACTGGATTCAAGCAAGCAACTCCAGTAAGCAAATTTGTTCTTACCTCATTAAAATAATCATTGAGTTCTTGAAGCAGCCAATCAATAATCTTAAAAAACACTTCCACAAGATAGTGATGTGAAATACTATACTCAGCAACTTTACGTCGAGATCATCCAAAATTAACATAGAATTCATCAAAATTAGGTATCAAAATATCATACTTGCACAAAATGTGGACACATTCTCGACAAGTGAATCCCATCCTTCATCTCTTAAATTTTGCAATCGTTTCTTCACCACTTTAACAAGTAAATGGCATTTGCAATATCTTGTTCTTTCTTTTGTAAAGACTCATTAAGCTCATTTGTGATCGCTAAAATATCTCTCATTAAATGCAATATAAAAGCAATCTCAAGTGTTTGACAAACATTAAGATATCCGGTTGCCTTAGCTTTTTCTTCAACAGATTCAGAATCAACAACAATAGTATCAAGAACATCAGTAATAGAGCCAAACATACAATAGAAGTTCTTAAAAGATTTATAATGTGAACCCCACAAAGTATTGACAGCTCTAGCAAGACCAAGTTCTTGATTCAATCCCTTACCACTTTCAACCTCACCCATATCAAGTGCCACTTGAACTTTTTTTGCTTGAGGTTCTCGAAGTTCATCAATACGTTTAAAAGAACCTCCCACTACATTTAACACATTAGAAACCAACAATACAAGTTCTCCAACTTGGAGGCATTTTTTTAGATACCCCAACAAGAGTTAATTGGAGTTGGTGAGCAAAACAATGAATTGCATGAGCTAATTTACTTTCTTGTTAAATCAAAATTTTAAGGCCACTTAAACGCCCTTGCATGTTGCTAGCTCCATCATAGCATTGCCCCCGTATAAAAGATAAACTCAAAGAATGTTGCGCAAGATAGTTAACAATAGCTTCTTTCAAACAAAAAGCACTAGTATTGTGAACATGAATAATTCCTATGAAGCATCTACCACAGACCCCTTTCTATCAACATAACGCAAAACAATTGCCATTTGATCCTTACGTGATATATCACAATATTCATCAACCAACAATGAAAAAATCACCGTTTAGATCCTCCATAATAACTTTAATTGTTTCAAGCTTACATGCAGTGACAATATCTTTTTGAATTTTATTAGAAGTCATATGGTTATCTTTTGGAGCCTTTTTCAACACAAGTCACCAATTTTATCACACCGCTTCGCATACCATGAAAGAATTTCAAGAAATTTACCTTTATTTAGCGATGATTCATCTTCACGATGTCCACGAAATGCCAATCGTTGATTTAAGAGAAGTCTCGCCACTTCAATTGAATACTTCAAGCGAATTTTGTGCTCAAACTTGGTTTGATTGGATAGCTTAATAAATGCGGCTTGAATTGATTGTTCTTATCGCATTAGATCTTCACACTTCTTCTTGCCTGATTTTGAGCAGTGTTTGACTTACCACTATGCGTATCTGATCTTTTCTTTTTGTGCCAACTCCTAAACCTTATACTTGAAAATGCTTCACCTCCACCTTGATGAATGCTTTCATCTTGAAATAAATAATAACACAGACAATAAGCTACATCTTCAGTCACACTATACTCCAACCAATCATGATATTTTTTAAACTATTTGCGATGATTAAAACGACGTTTTAATCCATAAATATCGCTTTGAGTAACTCGCGAATTCGAGGTTGATGAGGACCTCTTTGGATATATGACCGTCTAATCTTATAACGTTCATCCAAATGATAGTCTTGAATGGGTATTCTTTTCTTTGGATCTGTCGGTAAAGAATCCAAATCTACTCCTTGTTTCGATCTTTTAGCAGAATGATGAGTTTCTTCTAATTGGTTCAAGTTTTCTTCCACCCGAGGAGAATTTTGAGCGGATAAACTTGATTGTGGCAACTTGGAGGATATAGGAGAGAAAAATCTCTTCATTTGATATTCAACCTGTATTATCAAATTAAAATTTTAATCAGAAAGTAACTAAGTAAAGCATTATTAAATAAATGAAATTTCAATTATATGATCTTGCAATTTGAATTGTTTAACTTTAATAAATTGTCATAGCATCTTATTAACTTGACGTTACTATGTCGAAATCATTCTTCTCAAGTTAAATCAATAAAACAAAAGACTAAAATTTCGACAAGACACTTTTATGAGGCTAACAGTGTAATATACTAAACAATGTTAATACATTTGAAAAAAAATACATTAACTTATGAACAAGACAGTAAATAACAAGGTGGACAAAAGCTAGGCTTCAATATAAACTAATAAGATAAAAGAATATTATGAATGATTTCTCTTCATTGAACATTTAACAAATAAAAGTAAAATATTCAATAAAATTATTATAACCTTAAGTTCAGAATCGAATACATAGAAATATACCTAAAATTATTTGTAATTTTTCGTTGATTTTAGATTGATAAGGGATTTTTTAGTTGAAGAAATAAAAAACAACCACAATAAACATATGTATATATAAATACTAGAATCAAGAGCGAAAAACATATTACAAACTTGATGGATATTGCCTACTGATGAGAGATTTGAGAGACGGAAAGTGTTTTTTCCTTCACCAAAAAATATGCTCAAAACTTTGAAGATGAAAAGTAAGAGAGCCTCATGGAAGTGTTCAACAAAGAAGAAGACAAAAGGGTTTAGAATTATAGTAATAGGGATTAGTACCTTTTATGTTGAGTTTTTGTTTTTAATAAAAAAATTAAAAATTAAAAGGACAAAAAATGTTGACAATTGGACTTTTGAATGTAAAAGTAAAAAGTTGTTCTACTTTTTAGAGTTCCTAAGTAACTAAAAGGACAAAAGTTACCTAGATAGAGGACAAAAGTCTCTGTGGACATTTTATATATCAAAAAAATGAATTAAAATAAAAAGGGCAAACTGGGATTCAATCCCGGAGTTGGCTGGGAAAAATTGAACCCCCTCAACCATTTGGCCAAGCTTCAAACTTGTGTTAGTGAGAGCCAAAAGTTAATATATATATATATATATATATATATATATATATATTCAAAAAACTGGTTAAATATACATGTATATACGATGTTATTTTTCAACGAAGTGAGTTCATATGAACCCACTTGCACCAATGTAGGTCCGCCCCTGCATCTACTCCATTTTTAAGACTTTAATATTAGTTCTCTCAAAACTTCCAACCATTAGGACTCCTTAATTATTAATTTTCTTAAAACATCTTACCATATGTTTTAGGAATATTTAGTTATTATATTTCTTTAATAGTTCTTACCATATATCTTAAGACTACTTAATCATTAAGTTTTTTGATACTCTTACCATATATTTTTTCTATTTCTCTTACCATATTACCATATAAGTTTTCTATTTCTGTACATGTATTACTTTCATCATATTACATGAAATAAAAAAAAGTTTCAAAGAGAAGGAAATCTAATAAACAAAAAAGGGAACTTATTTAATAGAGCTAAATGATGTAATACATGATAAAAGAACATGACAAGTAAATATATATATAAAAATTAAAAAAAAAGGTAACCACAAAAGAACTTATAAATAAATATATATAATAGCTTTCCAAGTTTGATACAAAAAACTCCAGAAATTCTAGAAGCACATGTGTAATTGTGAATGGGCAGAAAGAGCTACACAATTGTTGATAAAGTCAGAAGCACAAGGAGTAGTATAACAAAACCATCAATGTGTAAATGACGATAAACAAACTCTTATTCTGGAATATTAGATTAGTAGCTCATATAATTCTTTTGAAAGAATAATTGATTTGAAGAAAAGAAACAAATCTGCATATATTGCCCTTATGGAACCGTATAAAGGTCTTTAGGAAATAGAAACCTTTAGAATAAAGCTTGAAATGACATATTTTGTGGAAAATATCTCTTCCAAAATTTGCATGTACAAGATCATGTTGAGGAATATGGACCAACTTAGGCTTCGCCCGACTTTATTACCACTTTAATGCTTTAAGATACCTTGCTTCATATGCTAGGACTCCTAGGAGGGATGGCTCTGTCGGGAACATTGTTTGTCACCTCTGATGGCTAACACACTCGTTTTGGAGTCAAACTCAAGATCAAATAGTTGCTCCACGTTCTCAAACTCTGCTATTATAGCTCTTCAATTAGATAACATGGTATTGCTAGGTGTTGCATCACATTTGGCTAATATACTTCCACGATCATTTATAAGCAAAAACTGTTCAGAAGGTTCAAGACGGTGAATCCTTTTAACCTATACGAGCGACTTGAATGAGGATGCATATGAATTTATAATTATCTGTAATGGGAGTTTGCATAACCTTGATTAGTTGAGTCTCATGAAATTGACTACACGATGTACCAGATGAGTGATGACTGGCCTTACCAAGCAGTGATGGATGGTTTTTATTAATAGTAGGTCAGGTGTATCACCTCCTCTACCATGTTTTTAGATAAATTTGTTCCACGCAATGAGAGGGAGAGCAAGAGGGTCGAGTTCTAGAGTTTTCAGCAAGATGACATGTCAATGGCAAAGTATGAGCTTAAATTGCATGCCTCAGTTAGGCACGCTTTGATGATACTTTCCATCGAGACTAAGAGAGTGATAGGGTTTGTAATTAAGGGTCTAATTATATTGATTCATTATATGGGGATTTCTCAGGTTACCGCTTCTCGTGTTTCATTTCAGAAAGTGGTAAATGGTGCAATAGTGTTGGATATGATTTGATGTGAGGGATTTGAGCATCATAAGGATAAAAGGGCTCATCATTTAGGTCATCTGTGTAGTGCTCACTACAAGAAAAAAGGCATTTCCCAACAAAAAAAATTGTGGTCATATATTGAATGTTGTTGTTTCTCGTTAAGAAGCAAGTGGCACGTCTCTAGAAACTAACATAAGTATGTGATGTTAGTTATATTTTCTAGGCTGATAACTTTTGAAGGGTAAAATAGGAAAAATATAGTTATTTGTGCATTGATTTTGTAAAATGATAAATATTAATAATATCTATTTTTAATAAAGACAACATGTAAATAGGAACAGAGAAATTATTTTTCTATTCTTTTTACCATATATTTTAACACTACTTAATTCCTTAACTATTAATTCTCCTAATACTCCCTTCGTTCAATTTTACTTGTTACATTTTGACTTGGCATACCAATTCGTTCAATTTTACTTGGCAGTAAAATAGACTTTAAATATTAGATTTAATAGTATAAGATGTCCAGAAAAATTATGTTATTAAAATGAGAGTAAATCCCTCAAAGAAAAAAAAGGGTAATATGAAAATGTTCTTATTGTGCCTTACCGGAGAGGTCACAACTCTTCATAAAAGTTGCAACTTTTTATGAAAGTCACAACTTTCATAAAAGTCGCAACTTTTCATAAAAGTCACAATACTTCATAAAAGTCGCAACTTTTCAGAAAAAACACAACTCTTCATAAAAGTCACAACTCTTCCTAAAAGTCGCAACTTTTCATAAAAGTTACAATTTTTTTCATAAAATTCGCAACTTTTCATAAAAGTCACAACTCTTTGTAAAAGTCGCAACTTGTTACAACTCTTCATAAAAATTGCAACAGTTTATTTTTCATTCACACCTTTAAAATCCAACACTAGATTTAATAACTTTCCAAGTCGATAGAAATTCTAGAAGCATATTTGTAATTCCATCAAGGAAAGTACACTTCCGCAACTCCTATAAATAAAACCCTTCACCACAGCAGAAGAGCATAAGAAAACAAACTTTGTTCTTGTAATAATAATTTTTGGCTTCTCCTTTTTTTAAGAAGCTGAAATTTTTAGTTTCCTTTAACATAAAAACTGTTTCTGCTTCTATTTAACAACAATTTTATGGATTTGTCAAACACTTTACTTTTTTTTAAATAAAAAACTAATATTCTTCTCAAAATAATTAGTGTTTTTGGACTTCGAACAATTATGGATTAATATCTTTTTATATTTATGACCAAGAGTAAAGGAACAAATAATTAATTAATTATGTTTTAATTTTTGAAATGACAAGTATTGTGAATATCTAATTTAATAAGAATGACAAATATTTAGAATAAATTTGATTGTCAAAAGAATTGTGACCGCAAATTAAGTTAAAATTTATAAAATAGGACTAAAAGCAAGTGAAATAGTCTAATCACTTTTCCCCAATTAGGAGATAATAATACAAGGGAAAAAAATAATAAAAAAATCAAGATTGAAAGTTAAAAATATGCTACTCCTAGATAGTAATAAGATTTGAAGATTAAGAGTGAGATGTTATTAACTAGAAGTAAAAAATGTTGCTCCTACTTTCATGCAAGAGTTCATTTGTAGGATTTTATAAAGAAGGCTAGTAAATTGCACTTAGTACTCTCACGTGATTATAAATGGTTGTTCCTGTTGACATATATACTATTAATCATATGTTTAAATATATTTTTTGATATAGAATAATCATTTATTTACTTTTAATAGATCATATAGTCGTCTATGATGTCTGTTTACTTATATAGTAGATAAATTAGTGTATAGACTTTTAGCTTATACACAAAGTATTAAATGATCGGTTCTTATAAGTATAAAAATTTTCTTCACGATGTAAGATGAGAATTGGACATGTCATCGGCATGATTGTAGTACAAGATTATATGTAGTTTATCTTGATTACGAGAATGGTATAGTTCCAACTTCTTGTGCTAGTGCATTTTATATATATTGAACGAATTTTTCATCCCGATATAACTATTATAATATGTATATGTTAAGTATCATTTTGATTTATTAAAATGTGAGATTCTAAGATGAGTCAATATGTTTGGTAGATTGGATGATGATAATATATATTGGTGAAATAATAAGTTAGTAGACACAATTCATGTCTCCATATAGAGATTGATGATATGCCTTTTTGAGAAGCTTATAAGTTTGCATTGTGTCAAATCTTGCAAGTGAATTTATGAATCCGACACATTAAATAAGTTAAGCAGTACTCTAAAGGAAATTGACCATTGAATTATATTCATGAGTAATTTAATTTATTGATTATTATCTATTATTTTTACATGGGGAATTACATATCATGTGTTTAATGGAGAATTTTGAAATATAATAGAGGAGTGCAATTACGAATTTCTAATGTAATGATTTGTAATTTATTATGGTAAGAATAATTCAAATTAATTATTTAGAATTATTTGCATAATAGAAAGTCTCATTAATTAATTATATGGTCCCTACCGTGCCATACTTAACTAGAACTCAATATCTATTATAAAGCGAAAAGAGAGAAGTATGTGTCTTTCTCTATTCTAACGAAAGAGAAAAGTACATGGCTTTTTCTATTCTAAGAAAGTGAGAAATATGTGTCTTTCTCTATCATAAGAAAAGGAAGAAGTACATGTCTTTTTCTATTCTAAGGAAAGACATGGTGTTCCCTCTCCTCCTTGGACTAAGAATAATTCTCTATAAGTAGATATTTTTTTAACCTTGAAAGGATATAAGATTTCTATACGATAATTTTCCACCCAAGTATTGAGAGAGTTCAAAAGTGATCTTGGGATTACTGTAGAAGATTGTAAACAACGGTCCAGTTTGTGGACTAGCTTGTGGATTCACTTGAAAATTCTAGCATGTCAACTAGCGTGTGGATTCACTTGAAGGTTATCTGCTCACGCTTTTGTAGACAATTAAGTTTTATTGATAAATTCATACTAAATTTGGATTAAATCTTAAATTCAAGATATGTTGACATAGTTAAGTTACTGGTTAATAAAGTCGGATTAATATTTAAGTCAAAATTACATGACTTAAATCAAGTCCAAATTACATTTGGGCCAAGTCCATTAAGTTGACAAGATGAGCCCAACTCATATTCTTCAGGATCATGGGTCAAAATTGCTCGAACCAAAATACCCCTGAAGCTCTAACTCAAGCCTATATAAAGAGGTCTTCTTCTGACCATAAAAGCATACACAAATATACATACATACAGGAATACATAATTGCTCCTCAGTGGTGATCTGCAAGTCTTCCGCATACAAAGAAGTCTTCGCTCCAAGTTTTGAGCGCAAGTATTCCGCCAAATTAAGAACACTTGTGAATAAAAGAATTAGGGAATTACATATCTTTTTGAGATATTTTATAAAGATTGTAACATTCACATTAATTCAAATACAAATATTATTGTTTGCTTGCTATTCTTCCTTTTCTGATTATTGTATTTTAGGATTGAAACTTTAGGCGCTTACAAATTGGCACACTCAGTGGGAAAATCTTTACCTATCATCTTTTCTCTTCAAAAATCAAAATTCAAGAACGCTGAGATGACCTCTAAGAAGATCGACTCAAAATCTACATCTGCATTAAAATCTGGATCTACATCCGTACCCACATCTGCATCACAATCAAAATATGGATCTACATCCATATCCGCATCTGCATCCAAATCTGGATCTACACCCATATCCACATCTGCATCCGTATCAGTATCTGCTTCTGCAAAAACCGATGGATTCAAATTCTTTATCCATGTGGAAACATCCTTGATATTACTGCAGAAAACATGGGACCTATCACAAGGAACCAATCCAAATTGCTAGGACAAAAAAGCCTCACGAGTGTCGTCTAAATCTGCTACTGTCTTTTGTTTGTCTCCAAAACAAGTGAAGTCTCCTGCAAAGGCTACATTGCCGAAATGGTGAAAAGGCTTCTTGCCCAATTGATCCCATCTACATGCAAGAAGTACTTCGCTTCGGCCTACAATGGTGTCATAAGCACGTGATCTACCCAAATAACATGTTTGCATCTCATGTTTGGAAAAATCAACACTATTCTCCGCCACCTACTATGGTAATGCACGCTATGGTGACTTAACACTTCATCAGTAGAAGAACAACTTATGAGATCAACAAGAGTTATTGAAGGCTTGACCAAATATGTGCAAGATCAAGATGCTCGAATTGTTAATCTTACTGATAGGGTGGAGGGCATGATGGATGAAGAATCAAGTCATGCACCTGGAAAACGTCCGCAAGTACAATAGACGGTCGATCTACCCTCAAAGCAAGTGGAACATGCTAATGAGATCAAAATTTCCTCTGAAGGAACGATTCCGATCAACCAAATCAAGGAGTTCATCATGGGGACCATAAAAGACAAGTACAAAGTTTCCACAAAATCCTCCTTGACATATGCAAGGCCATACACTGCAAGGATTCATAGCTTGAAAATTCATGCCAGTTATCAACCTCCAAAGTTTCAGCAGTTCGATGGTAAGGGGAACCCAAATCAACATGTGGCACACTTCATTGAAACCTGTAACAATGCTGGAACATATGGCGCTTACCTCCTCGAACCATTTGTTCGCTCCCTTAAGGGCAATACTTTCGGTTAGTACACAAACCTTGAGTCTGGATCCATCGGTAGTTGGGAACAAATGGAGCAAGAATTTTTCAACCGCTTCTATAAAATAAGACGTACTGTAAGCATGGTGGAACTTACAAACACACTTCCGCAAAATGAAGAGCCGGTCTTTGACTTCATCAACCGATGGAGGCATGCAAGTCCAAACTGTAAAGATAGACTTAGTGAAGCTTCGAGCATAGAGATGTGCATTCAATGTATGCATTGGGGTCCCCGCTATATTATGCAAGACATAAAACCTATAACTTTTGAAGAATTGACCACTCGCGCTCATGATATGGAGTAAAGCATGTCATCGGTTTGAACTGAAACGCCACCTATCCATGAACTTCATAGAGGCAAAAAAAGCAAGAATTCAAGAAAGTGGGGAAATATTTTCAAAGGTTGAAAACAAAGAATCCATGAACGTTAATGCTTCTCATGTGAAATTCACTACAAATGTGGGCAATACACAGAGCGCAAAATCGAATTCTTTTGAAGGAAGGACAAATCAAAAGCTCACATTGGAGGAAATGCAGCTGAAAGACTACCCATTTCTTGAATCGGATGTTTCCGCAATCATTGATGAACTCCTTGAGATGAAACTTATTAAGTTATCAAAGATGAAACAACTAGATGAAGCTAGGAGGAGTGATGATTCAAAATACTGCAAGTATCACCGGTTGGTGGGCCCCCCTATCGAGATATGCTTCATCTTCAAGGATAAAATTATGGACTTAATTTAATTAATATATGAACAACATTTATATTTGTAGAATTGTGATTTTTTCCTTTTTCCTGCCTAATACATATCATATAGTTGTTGTCTAATGAAAGTATCTATTATCTTATAAAAGTTGTGTTGTCATATAAAATATTAAACATTTTAAATAATAAAATTAATAGATGAATCAAAATTTAATGTATTGTTAATACAATCTTTAACTTGATTTAAGATTATTTTATGATCAATCACTATTTTCTTATTTATTTTTTATATAGCTAGCAAGGAGTGTATCTTGTGATATAATATTTTCTCAAATTAAAATGAGCACAAAATAATAGAAAATCCACTACATAAAAAATTTGATACTCAGTATAAATATTAAAAATAAAAAATATATAGAACGATACATAGTCAATAAAGAAGAAAGATTAAAATTTATGTTCATGCTATATTCACTATAGTGTTTCATTTGATTAAAATATCTTGTCACCAACACTTTAACTTCTCCATTCATTTTTACTTATATATCTATTAAAAATATTATTATCATGATTATATCATCATATTATAAGTATACTGAAAAATCTATTTTTGAAATAGTGGAATTAACATCAAAATTAATGATTCAATCGACCACAAACCAGGATTCTCTTTTAACTTATTTATTTCAAAATTAGTCTTCTTTCATGAAAAGTTGTGCCTTTTATGAATAGTTATCACTTTTATGAAAAATTGTAACTTTTACAAAAAGTTGTGACCTTTTTATGAAAAGTTACGACTTTTATGAAGAGTTGCGACTTTTATGAAGAATTGCAACTTTAATGAAGAGTTGCGAATTTTATGAAGAGTTGTAACTTTTATGAAAAATTGTGACTTTATATGAAAGATTGTGACTTGTCCAAGAGTTGTGACCTTTCCGATAAGGCGCAATAAACATTTATTCACACTAACCTTTGTTGTTTATAAATAGATGGATTTCCTCTCATTTTAAAACAACAAAAATTTTTGAACTTCTTCTTCTTCTTCTGCACAATTAAATATTCGTGTACTTTACTCCTATTGAGTGATTCACTGACACCATTGTTTTTGTATGAACACACTGGTGAATAGATTTGTTCTTTCTTGAGAGGATCGATTTCTTTAAACCTCGGTACTAAATTGAAATAATTTCCTTAAGGGGACAATCTGCATTCAGGGGGCTCAATTTTTTTTTGTCTCATTTTATTATTACAGATCCTGGTATATTTTTTAACGTCATTAAATCATGCTTATATTATTAATTTTTGTTTTTGAATCCATGTTTTAACCTTTGTTGTTTATGTTTATGATTTCGATCATTATGTTGAAGTAAAGATATGTTAATCAAGAGTTTGATGTAATCACTAGACTATTGGTGTCATGTAGATTAGAATTCTTAAACTTGTAAAATATATGACTTCGATCTTCATAGAGTTTTCTGTGGTTAAAAGATCCATGGATGTCCAAGAAGGGACTTTGAGTGTTAAAAAGATATGGTGGTTCCACACTACCTTAGAACTTTATTTATTAAACTTTCTATCTTATCGATACATTCAATCGACTAGTGCATCCAAAAAATGAATGAATATATGTAGTGGGATGATAAGTATTCTACTCAACCTTAATCAGGGTTCAAATGTTGGGTTGGAGTCAATGAATTACCCCTCAAAGTAGGATGAATCTATATTGATCAAATATTAAAGAAATAATGATCTCCTTATAATGAACTTTAGATTAAAAGTGCCAAAACAAATAAAGTTTTAACCATATTGAGCGAAACATAAACAACAAAATATGTCATTTGGCTATCAAAGTAGTGTCATTGATTGCGTATGATTTTGAACAAGGGACTTGCCAAGACATTATTCAATCCAAATTATTTAGCGACATACGTTATTTCAATGAACTCCAAAATATGTGTTTTTATATTTTAACTAACTTATCAAGTACACGACAAATTATATAAGATGTATGATATTTAGATTTTGTATGTAGAGGCCCTGAATAGAAGAAAAACTCTCGCAATTGATGAATAAAATATTTGTACCACTTTTTGAAAATACAAATATTGATAATGAAACTATTACATAGTTTTTCTAAAAACTTTGGTGATGAACAACTACAGTAAAATGAAGAATTAATAACAAAATTCATAAACACTTTCATTTATTCTTTGAATAAAATATTCTTGACAATTTATCGTAGGGTTGTATCCTCTCGAAAACAAATATATTATCAAATATTCAGAAATAGATTATTGACGTAGAAAACCACCGCGTGAAGCGCGGACAATTTACCTAATTAGGAGTATTATAGTACTTTAACATTTAGTTTAGAATTTTCTTTTTATATATATATATATATATATATATATATATATATATATATATATATATTTTATGCTGTCAAAGTGGAGTACTGCAGGTAAGAAAAGGAAGAAGAAGCTTTGGAATTAAGTTAGTTCATGTAAAGAAGGGAAAAATGATGGGTACTGCATTTCCTCTTGAAGACTCATTGGTAGAGTTTGTAGCTCCTTTTACATCAACTTTAGAATTTAATATCACAAATTTATCTCTAGTTTAAGAAAATTGATATACTGCTTTTTCTTAAATTTGGTCACTTATTTATCTAATATGTTTCAACTAAGTAAGATGAACAATTAAAGAATACAATATTTATGTGGAAAATTAACATACCACTCAAAAGGTGTAAAAATATGACTTGTCTTCTATAAATTTAACTCTAATTTCAGGAAATCACTGAGCTTCAACGGTTTAAAATTACAAACTGTATAACCTAAGATATTAACTCTAATTTCTTAACGTCAATAATCAATCAGATCCTCGAATCTACTTCAAGTTATGAATTCATATTACGACTCTTGCAAACTTTAGGAAATTACTCGAATTCCTAAATTTCAACATAAACCTCTCAAGGTATGTGTTTCCAAATCTTCGAGTTATCCCAATTTAAAGGCATCACTCCTAATTCAATTAATAACTTACTGAATTAAGATTACATCAACATTACAACTCAAAGAGAAGCACATATACATAAACTTTCTAATAGGACCAGATTCTTCAATGTGTTCCTTCAATATTCTAGAATGTAAGAGCATGTGTATTTTAAACAACATTACTTTTATTTTAAGCACAATTCTTCATAAAGTTATTCTTCACTTCAATCTAATAGTCTTTAATTAAAATTGTGTCAAATATACTAAAATATCTATTAATTTGTATCTTGAATATGTCATCCAGAAAACTAAAATTAAAGTATTGCTAAAAAAATCTTTTTAAAACATATTAAAAAAGAAAACAAGTCATTCTTTTTTAAACGATGAAGTATTAAAGTTCAAGTGAAAAAATAAGAATTGAAATTTTTAGTTGTATCATTAGAGGTTTTGGCTAAAATCATCCTTAAACTTAAAGTACATCCTTGTATTAATTTGAACAATGACTTAAACATAAAGTACATCCTTGTATTATATAAGTGAACAAAAAAACATCCTTACACTATCCAAAAAGTTGCAAAATTCATCCTTCTGTCTATTTTTTTTTAATAAACATAGTCACCAACCGAAAAATGTGTCAAGTTGAATGAATTTATGTACACATGATTAAACTAGTCAAGTTATTTTTCTAATTTTTAGAAATTGAGTGTTTAACCAAATTCAAACATAATATATTCAAATTCTAAATATTCTTTGTAAAGAGTATGGCTAAATACAACTCCAACTTTATAAATTTCAAATAAAGTAATTTTTTATTATTATTTTCATAACTAAACGCCCACGTAATTTCAGTAATTTTACAGCATTTATGTACATTGTATAAAATGTGAATTGCATTGTATATAACGTACATACATACTGAATATTTTATTAAAGAAAATCTCTATATGGTTGGGCGTAATATTTTTAAAATGATTTGTTTACATAATCTTTCTAACGATCGAAACATACCGTATAAATATTTCAAGACTTATATATGTTTTTCAACCTGAAATGGATCCCTCATCCCTCTGTTTTGTGTTGTTCAAATAAATTTCTGATTAATTAAAAAGATTGTATTTTTATTTTATGTTCGTGTTCTGCATCATGATCTTTTCCAGAATGCAAACTTTTATGTATTTTTAGATAATATATGTTTTTTTTTTTAGGTTGGAGTTAATTAGGTGCTTTTATGAAGTGTTGTACCTGAATTGAATATTTGGATTATATATGTCTGTTGAGTCGATGGTCTTTCGGAAATAACCTCTCTACCTTCACAAGGTAGTGATAAAGTCTAAGTACACTTTTTCTTTCTCAAACCCCACTTATAGTGAGATTTTATTGAATATATTGTTATTGTTGATTAGATATCAATAAACACTAGGCCATCTTTGTTGTTGTTGATTAGATATCCTCTTACATAGGAGAGATAAATATATGTAGTCGAATAAAGAGATTGGTAAAGACAAGCTGACCTTCGCACATTCCTCTGTTCATCTTTGACCTTTGACTACGTAAAATGCAAATCCAATTAACAGTAAAGCACCACCTACGCGTCACCTTTTTAATTATTCATCAAGGACAATAGACGAGTACAGGAGGGAGTGACTATTTGAATCACTTGATTCAAAATTCAATACTTGAACACATTCAATTATTTATTAAATTTTAACCAAAGCTAATAATGCACTGCTCACCTATTTTCTCAGTTTTGGCTTTGATATGCTAGATATTAGAATGGATTGGTTTTTGTTCTTTGGTCTTGCCTCGAAACCTCCTTTAGCTTATCCTTTCATTACTAAATTTAGCTAGCGTTTGACCATTAATTTCCAAATATTCTTGACAAATATTATTTGAGTAAAAATTTGGATGAAATTTCACCATGTGTTTGGCCATAGTATTTGAGAAATATATTTCACCTTTTTAGAAAAATAAAATTTATACCCATAAGTTTTAAAAACTATCAAAACTAACTATAAGTTTGTATTACAACTTAATTGGATGTTCGTTGCAACAATAACAAATAGTGTCAATGAGACTAGAGCAATGTGATAGTTTGGAGTGAGTGCAACAAGCATCATTTCATAAATCGTGAAGTAGACAAAGCACATGACTTTGTTACCTTGAGCCAATTTTTCATCAACAACAATATCATCATTTAATATTCACTGAATATTTCATCACTACTTTAGTGTTCACATGAAAAATTATGTAACACAACGCAAACAACTACTATAAAGGGTATTTTTACAAAAGATAAAGTTTGGAGTAAAATTTCAATTTTAAAAAAATCTCAAATAATGAGATTATTAGCCTCCTACACATTACAAGTATTTTGATAATTAACAATAAATTCCAATGTTGTTTGCAGAACCCATGAGCAAAGCAATCAGAGCCTACAACAAATCCTTGATCCACGCCAATCAAGGATCTCACGAAAATGGGCCAAGCAAATCAACGATCTCACTAAATTGAATCAATCCCTAAGCAAGGAAGACAGCAATGCCAGATCTCAAACTCCTACGAATCAGCAAGTCACTACCAATCAAGGAAATCAACAAATCAATGTATCAAGACAAGTATCCAGAAGTCAATGAAGACAGCAACACCATATTGAAGATGACTCATCTAGAAAAGAAGGATATCATGAACATATATGATATGGACATGATTCCAATCCTATCCTAATCAGACTCAATCAAGGAATCCCTACAAATTCTTGATTGAATGAAAATTACAAATCCTTGATTGAATGAAAAATCCCTTGGGTTATTCCTTAAGAAGAGCAACACTCTACATCTATTTAAACAAGAGAGAAGTCACTCAGAAAATTACACAACTTCACTTGAACTTAGCAAACAACTTTCTTTTGTCTTTCATAAATCTTTGTAAACTTGTGAGCGTTATAATTGAAAAGAAAAGAAGAAGAAAGAATCTGAGTGTAAGTATACAAGTAGAGGCAGTGTCAAAGTAGAACTCTGATTTGCACATCAGACAGGGTCAAGTTTGAAATTGTTGTAACCAAACCATCTTCTCAACGCTCTTAAGGAAAACCCTTGAAACCCAAGGGAATTGGACTAGGCACCACATCGGTGATCCGAACCAGGATAAATTTCTTTGTGTCCTTTACTTACTGCATATCGTTATTACTGTTTACTATTATACAAACTTGCAGGTCAGTCAACTAGCCATTACAGGCAGTCGACTAAAGGAAATTTAATTCACCCCCCCCTCTTTACTTTCATTTGGTATCAGAGCAGGTCTGACACATTCAGTGCTTAACAACACGTGAGCAAAGATCAAATAGCACACTACCAAATTCCTGGCGCTTTACTTCAAGATGGATACTCGTCACATCGACCACCATATTTTAATGGACAATATTACTCTCACGGGAAAGATAGATTCAGAATCTTTGTTTCCTCAAATGATCATCAAGCATGGATAGTCATCAAAAAGGGCCCAAATCCTATTCCCGGTTTGATGGATAAAGATGGCACGGAAAAACCTTTCGACCCTGAATCATTTGATATCACAAAGAAACAACAAGAGGTAATTCAATCTAATATAAGAGCCATAAGTTGTTGTATTGTGCAGTAAGCGAAGTAGAATATGACAAAATATTAACTTGCGAAACTGCAAAGTAAATGTGGGATAAACTAGAAGTAACCTATGAAGGAACCACTAAAGTGAAAGAAGCTCGAATCAGTTCACTCGTAAATGAATACGAGTTATTCAAAATGATCGATGATGAAAATGTTGAGTCCATGTTCTCAAGATTCATCAAAATTGTCTGTGAACTAAAATCACTTGGAATGGTCTATTCAAATTCACTCTAAGTTAGCAAACTCGTTAGAAGTCTTCCTAAAGCTTGGGAATCTAAGCCTGCAATTCTTGAAGATGAAGATCTACAATCAATGACGTATGATGAGCTTCGAGAAAATTTGATGGCATATGAACAAAATCATATAAATCGATACAACAAGGAAGACAAGAAGAAAATTGTAGCATTCATTACGGAAACACCTGAAATCAAAGAAGAAATTGAGGAAAATCAGGACGAAGGAATGTCGCTCATAACTCGGGGAGTAAGGCAAATGCTTACACAAAGAAGACAAATGCCTCAACAAAACTTTAAGAACAGTGAGTTTAAAAGAAATGACGATCGATGTTACTACTGTGGAGAACCAGGACACATTAAGCAAAACTGTCCAAAATGAAGAAGAAGAAAAAGTCAAAGAAATGAAGATCCAAAAAGTCTCGGAGCATGGGAACAAGGCTAAACAACATATGATGAGTATGATGAAATGTCCAACCTATGTTTCATGACACTAGGTGAAACCAGCGAGGTAAGATCTTCTAACTGTTCTAATTGTGATGACTTACAAAACTCCTTGGATATGGTTACTGAAGAATTACAGAAAGTTATAGACGAATACAATAAGCTTGCTCAAGAAAAGAAAGATTGGCAGATCCTTCTTGAAGAAAGTCAAATTGAAGTCGACATGCTAACAGAAGAACTGGAGGAAGTAAAAATGCAATTGAACAGCATAAGAAAGTCTCCGAGTCACAGTTCTGTTCGATCTAATAGAACTTCTCTCTTCAGGAGAAACTCTCCAAATCACAGCTCTAACGGAGCAAATAGATCCCTTCCAAATCATTATTCCTCTAATACTTCTCCTAAAGTTATTTGTTTTACATGTGGTGATATAGGTCATAAATCTTTTAGCTGTAGAAAATATTCTTCTGGGAAGTGGGTTTGCAGACCTAAAACTACTAATCATCAAGGACCCAAAAATACTTGGGTACCTAAAAGAAATTAATTTCGCTGTTTTGCAGGAGCATTCCAAGAAAACCTACAAGAAAGGAATGTGGGTACTTGACAGTGGATGCTCCCGGCATATGTGCGGAAAGAAAGAAAACTTTAAAGCTATCAAAAGAATCGATGGAGGATGTGTTAGATTCGGAGATAGTGCAAAAGGAGAAGTAAAAGGAGTTGGCACTATTACTGTAAGTTCGTCATGTCACTTAGTAGAAGTTTATCTAGTTAAAAGGCTTAAGCACAACCTTATAAACATTAGTCAACTATGTGATCCTGGATTTCAAGTTACTTTCAATACAATAACCTGCATCATCAATCATCCAGACAAGAAACTCACTCTCATTGGAGATCGAGTGAACAATACATATGTGTTAAATAATGTTGATTTTCTCTCTCTTACCTTTCTTACCGCAGTCGCTAGTGATCCCTGGCTATGGCATCGGAAACTTGGGCATGCGAGCATAAATGCTCTTGAGAAATTATCCAAATTTAAATTAGTTATCGGCCTAACTAAACTAAAATTTGAATGAGATCACATCTGTGATACATGCTAGCTAGGTAAGCAGACGCGTTCGTCGTTTAAAGTAAAAGACAATGTAAGTACCTCTAAATCTCTTCAACTTCTTTATATGAACTTATTTGGTCCCAGTCAGACTGCCAGCATTGGAGGTAAAAGGTATGCTTTTGTAATTGTTGATGAATTCTCAAGATTCACTTGGGTAATTTTCCTTTCTCACAAAAATGAAGCATTCGCTAATTTTGAAGCATTTTGTAGAAAAGTCCAAAGAGAAGCAGGTTATTTTATTACTACAATTCATAGTGATCATGGTGGTGAATTTGAAAATAAAGCATTCAATTGTGTGCTCAAAATGGTTTCACTCAAAACTTCTCTTCACCTAGATCACCTCAACAAAATAGAGTGGTTGAAAGAAAAAATCGTTCTTTACAAGATACAACAAGAACAATGCTACTGGATCGAAATCTGCCTGACCACTTTTGAGCTGAAGCCATGAGCACTGCATGCCACATTCTGAGCAGATGCCTCCTTAGACCTATATTAAAGAAGACACCTTATGAACTCTGGAGAGGAAAGAAACCAAAGATAAGCTACTTCCACCCATTCGGTTGTAAGTGTTTCATCCATAACAACAGTAAGAATAATCTTGGTAAGTTTGATCCAAGAAGCGATGAAGGTATTTTTCTAGGTTATGCAATTTATAGCAGTGACTTTAGAGTATTTGATAAAAGAACTTAAAGTGTTGAAGAATTTGTTCAGGTGGTATTTGATGAAACTAATCCAATACTGCAGGAAATAGAAAATTGTGAAGATGAAAGTGTCCCTATCACTCAACTTGAAGCAAATTCAAGGGACATGACTGAAACTAATACTGACAAGTCAGCTACAATAGAGGACGAGTCGACTACTCCAATCGACGAAACAAACATTCCCAGAGAATGGAGACATAACTCAAGCTATCCTGAAAATTTCATTCTGGGAAAAGCTGATGATAAAATACAGACAAGATCCATGAGAAAACAAGCCTCTGTAGCGTTTGTATATCAAATGGAACCAAAACGAATAAATGAAGCTATGGAAGATGAATCTTGGATACAAGCAATGAAAGACGAGCTGGATCAGTTTGAACGAAATCAGGTATGGACTCTCATCGAAAGACCAAAAAACTGTTTAGTTATTAGAACAAAGTGGGTCTTTCGCAACAAACTGGATGAAAACGGTAAGGTTATCCGCAACAAAGCTTGGTTGGTTGCCCAAGGCTATTCTCAACAAGAAGGTATTGATTACGACGAAACTTTCTCTCCTGTAGCAAGGTTAGAATCCATTCGTATTTTACTCGCCTACGCATCCCACAAGCAGTTTAAATTGTTTCAAATGGATATAAAAAGCGCTTTCTTAAACGATTTTATAAAAGAGGAAGTCTTTGGTAAGCAACCTCCCAGACTTGAGAATCCCTCAAGCGCGGATTTTGTTTACAAACTCTCCAAAGCCCTCTATAGTCACAAAGAGGCTCCAAAAGCCTGGTATGAGAGATTAAGTACCTCTTTACTTTAAAATAATTTTTCGAGGGGAGAAATTGATACAACTCTGTTTATTCAAAGAAATGGAAATTACATTCTTATAGTACAAATTTATGTTGATGATATTATATTTGGTAGCTCTAATCCCTCTCTGTGCGAGAATTTTGCAAATCTTATGAAGGGTGAATTTGAGATGAGTCTAATGGGAGAGCTCACGTTTTTCCTTGGACTACAAATCAAACAAGCAAAAAATGGTATGTTTATCAGTCAAACCAAATACACAAAGGAACTCATAAAAAAATTCATACTTGAAAAGGGAAAAGCTTTCGGGACGCCTATGAGTCCATCCACATGCCTTGAATCAAACGCTCCAGAACGTAGATGAAAAATGTATCGCGACATGGTTGGATCGTTACTATATCTCACTGCTAGACGTCCTGACATCATCTTCAGCGTTTGCAAATGCGCCCGATTTCAATCGGCCCCTAAAGAATCACATCCCACCGCAGTCAAGCGCATCATTCGCTATTTGATTGGAACCATGGAATTTGGACTATGGTATCCTTACTCACCAAATTTTGATTTAATTGGATTCTCAGACGCTGATTTTGCAGGTGACAAAAATGATAGAAAAAGTACAAGTGGGACATGCCAAATTCTAGGTCAATCTTTAATATCATGGCATAGAAAAAACCAATCGTCAGTTGTTTTATCTACCACAGAATCAGAATACATAGCAGTAGGAAGTTGTGGTACTCAATTATTGTGGATGATGCATCAATTACTTGATTTCGAGTTATCCTATGATGTTGTTCCTATATTTTGTGATAATAATAGTGTTATTAGTTTATTTAATTATACTGTGCATCATTCTAGGGTAAAGCATATAAATATTAAACATCATTTTATTCGTGATCATGTTGAAATGGAGATTTTGTGCTTGAATTTGTTGCTTCTGAAAATCAATTAGCTAACATTTTTATGAGACCTCTTTTGGAAGAAATATTTTGTTTCCTTCGGGAATGCCTTGGTATTCTCCTTTTTCTAAATTAATTTGTCAAATTATTTTATGTCATGATAACCTGCCTTTTCTTTTCCTTTTTCCCGCTAATCACTGTCTGCGTCTGTACAACCTTCCTTTCCCGTCTCGTCTATCTTCTCAAAACCCCTCGTCTTCCCCCAGTTTTATTTAGTACCCCCTTTTCTCTCTCCTTCTTCACCGCCTCCTCTCTTCTCTTATATGTTTCTCTCCTTCTTCTCCTTTCTCTCACTATGACCAAAACACGCTCTATGGCGTCCAAAAACACCGACTCAGGAAACACCTCGGATCTCTTTGGATGCGACACCATCTCGCTCTCATCAGACTCTTCAGAGGATGCTACACGCTAGTCGTTCTCCAAAAAGAGACCCTCTCTCTCCATCAAAACGGATGCAAAGAAACACCGGACCTCTTCTTCCGGATCTCTGACTGGTGCCGACATGCAAAATTTCTGGGGAGTTGAACAGAAGATCAAGTTTGATGCCTTCCAGAGCAGACCTATCGTCCCCGGACGAGTCATAAATCTCTGTCAACTGAAGGATTCTCAATGCTCTGTAGGTACTTTTCTTAAAGCCCAAAAAACTTGGCTTATTTTTTAGTCTCTGTGGTAATGATTTGTATCAAGATGATGTTCGTTTCTTTTGTGCGAATCTTCGTATTTCATTCAATAGTGGGGAACTTGAAACCCTTGTTCTGGGTAGTCGAATCGTTGTGAATGATCGTCTGTTGGAGGATGTGTTTGGTACTAAGTTTTCAGGAGAAATTCCTTACATGAATGGTGTGTGGCCCTCTAATTTTGAAGTTTCTATGGAAGGTGCTAACAATGTTGTGGCTGAACACGACTCTGACATCTCTGATATTGGTCCTTTATCACTTTGTTTTGAACACCGTATTCTGGATCATATTGTGGCTACCACCCTCCTTCCTCGGAAGGGTTCTCTCAGCAACATCACCACACGTGATGTCTTTGTTCTTTACTACTTGTTGAAAAAGTACAGGATCAACTGGGCCTCCTGGTTCAAAGAATACATATTGGAAAGTTCTACTGACCCTAATGGAACTGCCAGTCTACCGTATGGTTTATTGATGTCTCGTATCATGATAGACTGCATGTAGATCTCTCTGCCTTCAAACCCCTAGAGATCGTCACTACATATGATACTTGTACCTTCTCAAGTATGGGTTACGTACTTGTTTGAACCTCTTGGCTTAAGAAGGAATCAGTCAAAGAAAAAACTAAAACAGTTAAACCTACTCGGGTTTCTGCTAACTCTGCCACCATTCTCCTTAAGGACTCCGAAGAAATCATGGCACGACTCACTACAATGGAGGATAAATTGGAGCCACTTATCAGCACTACACATAGACTTGTCCGGCTTAACAAAGACACCAACACTGATGTTGGTAAGCTACATCTCGCCATGACTGGTCTCAAGAAGGATGGAATCACCACTGTACATCAGCTGATGAAGCAAGTCGACTCCATGAAGTTAGGATTCAGCTCCTCTAACTCCGAACTGGCTGTGAAATGTTCAAACCTCGTACTAATCTTTTGCAAGGAATGTGGAACACTCTTACAATGGTTTCTGCAGGAACGTTTTCAATACCCTTAAGTACTTCCTTGGTGATCAGTGATCGTGGTCCACTATTTTTTTTTAATAGGGGTATGCCCCTAAGACTTCCTGGTTCTGTAACCTAAGAGGTGGACTTTTCACCTCCCGACTGCTTATTTTGCGTACTATGCTATCTGACTGTTTTACGCCAACAATTGTTTTTTATCATGTCAAAGGGGGAGAAAATTCTTCCCAAAAAAATATTCCTTCAGATACAGGTGCACTCTAGTCAGGGGGAGCTTACATACTACTTCAACAATCTACAGACATGCAAATCGACGGGGGGAGCTTCAGGGAAGTGTTATAAATAATTTTCTCTAATATTGTTTATGGGAAACTTATTGTCATTATCAAAAAGGGGGAGATTGTTAGTCTCCTACACACTACAAGTATTTTGATAATTAACAATAAATTACAATGTTGTTTGCAGAACCCATGAGAAAAGCAATCAGAGCCTACAACAAATCCTTGATCCACGCCAATCAAGGATCTCACGAAAAAGGGTCCATGCAAATCAGCTATCTTACTAAATTGAATCAATCCCCAAGATTCAAGGAAGACAACAATGTCAGATCTCAAACTCCTATGAATCAACAAGTCACTACCAATCAAGGAAATCAACAAATCAATGTATCAAGACAAGTATCTAGAAGTCAATGAAGATAATAACACCATATTGAAGACGACTCATCTAGAAAGGAAGGATATCATGAACATATCTGATATGGACATGATTCCAATCCTATCCTAATCAGATTCAATCAAGGAATCCCTACAAATCCTTGATTGAATGAAAATCCCTTGGATTATTCCTTAAGAAGAGCAGCACTCTACATCTATTTAAACAAGAGAGAAGTCACTCAGAAAATTACGCAACTTCACTTGAACTTAGCAAACAACTTTCTTTTGTCTTTCCTAAATCTTTGTAAACTTGTGAGTGTTACAATTGAAAAGAAAAGAAGAAGAAAGAATATGAGTGTAGGTATACAAGTAGAGGCAATGTCAAAGTAGAACTCTGATTTGCACATCAGACAGGGTCAAGTTTTAAATTGTTGTAACCAAACCATCTTCTCAACGCTCTTAAGGAAAACCCTTGAAAACCAAGGAAATTGGACTAGGCACCACATCGGTGATCCGAACCAGGATAAATTTCTTTGTGTCCTTTACTTACTTCATATCGTTATTACTCTTTCCTATTATACTAACTTGCAAGTGAGTCTACTAGACATTACATGCAGTCGACTAAAAGAAATTTAGTTCACCCCCCCCCCTTCTTTACTTTCAGAGATTTGACTCAAATATTAGAAAAAACTAGTATTTGAAAATTTGGAATATTTGTCAAATAATGACAAATTGTATGGACTAACATTATTTGCCAAAATTTTCCCAAATATTATTTGGGAAATCTATTTGTCAAATTCAATTCTTCTCAATTTTGCACATCCAATATCCAATTTCTCTAATATTTCTTTTGACTGCCCCAATAAACTAGAAAATGACATATTAGAGATGCTTTTTTACTGAATGACAGTCCGACCAAATAGAATATGCTCAAGGATAATCAATTGCTTTCATAATAACTGTCTACTTTGATGTCAATATTTGGAATGAGATTTCACAAGAAGCAAAAGGGTAATCTTTTCCATCATAATTATTCTTTTAAGCAATATATATATATATATATATATATATATATATATATATATATATATATATATATATATATATATATATATATATATATATATATATAGTTAAACATCACAAATTCAAGTAACACAACCACAATAATGGAAAGTAGTAGTAGTTCGAAGTTTTTTTGATTGAGATGATTTGCATTTACTCCAATACATACACCGAAAGTGACTTTAATTTCCATATCATAAGGTATTGACTAGTCAAACTTGAATTTTATTTTTAGTGCAGAACAAGATTTGAATTTCTTGCATGTCTTAAAACTAAATCAAAATGATTTTGTCTGGTCATTCAAGACATGTATTCAAATTCAATTAAAAGGATTCAATGCTATTAAAATTCAAATTCAATTATAAAAGTAACACTCTAATGTGGAGGGAGCGCTTTATCCTGATATGAAACTTTTCGATGTTAATTAGAATATGAATACCGCACTGTCATATATATATATAAAAAAAAAACTTACTTCTCAATCCTGAGTGAAAGAATCGTTTTCCCTTTTGGTGCCCGATAGCTGTGAGCTCATCATGTTTCTTTCTCTCTTCACAGAAAATTTAATCTGCTACAACAATGGGAGCAAAGATGGAGAATCTCCTTCCACAAATCTCCACCTACTCCTATCGAATTCATCTGTTCAATTTTGGGGTCTGTCATGGCTGACCCTATAGTTGTCTCTTCTGGTCATACCTTTGAAAATAACTGTGTTCATACCTGCAAATCCCTTTGTTTTACACTCATATTGCTTGCCCAATCGAGCCCTCAAAATCAACTGGTGCTCTTCTTCACATATCCACCCTCCTCAACCCATCGATTTCATCTCTGCTCAAAATCTCGTCCGTTCTTTAATGGCTACCAAAAACCCACAAAAGTTTCCTCGACAGATCTATAGTAATCGTAATTCTGATGTCGTGAATTGGTTTATTGAGTCTGTTACACAGTTGAATCGTGATGACGTATCTACGAGTTCTGAGGACCTACTCTATCCGTTCTGATTCTGAAAGGACTCGGTATCATTCTGCTTTAGCTCTGTTTCACCTTTCTGTGATTTTGTTAGGAATTCACAAATTAATATACATAAATATTTAATTAATTTTCTAGTACAAATATAAAGTGTTGGGTTCATCCGAACCCATGAACCCCCTCCTAGCTCTGCCTCTGCTTCAGTTACTATTAAGCATGGTGAGAACCGATCCTATGATGAGTCGAATTCTGTTAATACTGTGTAACATGACAGGTAGTTTAGAGGGTAGAGGAGCTATGCTTGATGGGGGTGCAGTGGAGTGTTTCGTAGGGATGTTGAGAAACGGGGAAGAGATTGATACAAAGTCAATTAGCGAGAGTTATGTGTGTATTAGATGGATTAAGTTATGGTGGACTTAGGTTAAAAGGGTTGGCAAAGGAGGCTATGGCAGAGGACTTGTTGATGAAAACACTTGAGGAAATGACAAGTTAACGGCGAAGAATCAAGTCAAGAGGATATTAGAGGTGTTGAGGGAGAAAGATTAAGAAGCGGAGGAAGTTAACTAGGAGGAGTTGCTTAATTCTGATGAACAGTGAGTTGTGGTTTTGGGGAAAATGTTTGTAGCATTAGCAATGTGTTGGAAAACTATATATGCACAGCGAAGCATATCAGGATCTTAACTGCTTACATGAATAATAGATAATCAATACCATTTATGCTAGAACACACAAACATATTGAAATTTCATTAAAGAATTACCTCTTGAAACGTGAGTGAATAACTTCAAGCGAAACCCCAAGATAGACAGACTTTCAAGCGAATCTACAAGATATACATCAATTATGGTCTTCTACACTGATCTCAAGTTCACATCCGAACTCTCTCAGTACTTGGGTGGGCAAGCATGAATAGAAACGTTCCCTTTTTCTAGGGTAATAGAGGTTTCTTCCCAATCCAAAGAGGAGAATCAAAATCCACGTTATTTTTCTTCGATTGGGAAATACACGTATGTTTTCTATTTAAAAGAAAACTAACGTCTCTCCCCTTTTCCCTTTAGAATTAGGATTCCGAGTTCTAATTTAATATGAGTACTATAGGGACCACAAAATTAATTACTAAGGCTTCCTATTATGAAAATAATTTCAAATCATTAATTTGAATTATTCTTACCATAATAAAATACAAATCATTCCACTAGAAATTCGTAATTGAACTCCTCTATATATTTTGTAATTCTCTATTAAACATTTATGTGATTCCCATGTTAAGATTTCAGATAATAATCAATAAATTAAATTACTGACAAATTTAACTTAATGATTAATTTTCTTTAGATCACTACTTAACTTATTTCATGTATAGGATTCATAAAATCCACTTGCAAGGTTTGACACGATAAAAACTTATAAGTTTCTCAAAATGGCATATCAATCAATCTCTATAACGAGACATGTATTTCATCAACTAACTTATTATTTCACCAATATGTATTATTATCATCCAACTTACCAAGCATGTTGACCCATCTCAGAATCTCACCTTTTAATAAATCAAAACGATAACTAATATATACATATCATAATATTTATATCAGGATTAAGAATATAAGTACATTAGTAGTTTAGAGATATGTTTTTGTTAATCAATCCAAAACAACTATGTCTACTCGGTCTCGCTCAATACATATAAAATGCACTATCACAAGAAGTTGCAACTATACTGTTCTCATAATAAAGATGAATTACATATAATCTTGTGCTACAATTGTATAATCTTGTGCTACAATCGTACCGATGACATGTCCAATTTCCATCCTAGATTAAGAACAAAAAATATATATACTTATAAGAATCGATTATTTAATCCTCTGTGTATAAGCTAAATTCTACACACTAAATCATCTACTATATAAGTAAATAAACATTACAAACGAATATATGATCGATTAAAATTGAGCAAATATTTATTCTATAATAAATATTATATCTTTACATATGGTTAATAGTATATATCCAAACATAATGTTCTTCATTTCTTGTGTGAATGAGGCTTATTCTGTGAACCTTCTGTGGTTTTACGTCTATCTTGTTTGTTAGATGTGCTTGATGTTGAGTCGATCAGCTATCGCTGGTGTGGAAGTTTGAAAGTACAATGTTGTTCTTTCTTTGTTAGTTTTTTGAATGGTCTATAATAGAATGTATATTAACTGCTACCGGTAGCATATTGAAGTGACTTACACGAATGTCAACCTTTACTCAACTTGGTGTCTCAATAATGAAAGTAAGAAAGAAAGATAAGCTAAGCATTCCCACGGAGAGGCTGAATTTATCGGCGTTTGTGTCTAGAAATCTGGAGCCACCCGGACTTTGCAAAAAACAACAACTGAGATTTAAGTGTGTTTGGTATTGAGGAGAATATTTTTCGTTGGCTTCTTACTTGTTTTTTTAGTGTTTGGTAAGTAAACAAAAAAAATGTTATTTTGAAGAGCAATCAAACAAAAAGCTATAGGTGTGGTAAGAGTATCGCTTGTGGGGCCTCAGGGGTGGGATGGTCACGAGGTAGGGGTGGGGACAATTTGTTGGATGAGAGAATACAATAAACATACAACGTCATTTATACAACTTGTTGCCCTTGCTGTCAATAAGAAAGTCATTTTTCTCATTTTAACAAACTTACTTTTCAAGAAAAATTGTCCTAAAGATCGATGCTAGAAAATTTTCTAATAAGAACGCAAATACTGCAAGAATAACAAGAGAATTGTTCCCTTCCATTACTAAAAAAATATGTGCAGAGACACACACGTACAAAATAAAAAATTACTCTTAATGATATGGCTTAAGTTCAAACAGCTCAAGAAAAATTGGTATCTACGGATGTAGCGTAGATAGACAGGTTTTCTGGATCTGTTTGGACGTTTTTAAATATCAAAATATATCAAGAAAGCACAAGTTAAGTGGTTGATCAAGTGACAGATGCAACAGTTCACCATTATCATGGGCACTTGGGTTTGCCTCCACGAGTAGTCATATTAGCATAGCATTTGCCACATTTCTCTCTGTTTCCATATTTACCTGGTGGAACACATTTGCATCTTAAACAGCAAGTAGTGCACGCTCTTAGGCGTACGTTCTTCCTTGAATGCAATTTGCATCTCACCGAGCATAGGGGAATGCAATCTGCACATATAATCGTTGTTTTAGATTCCTCGTCATTCTTTTTTTAGTTTTAGTGTTTTTTATTGGAACAAGTACGGCTATGATACTATTGCCTGATTTCATTGCATAAGCCGTCCGTCATAGTTTTTCTTATTCTAGATAGAGATTCAAATTTATCTAAATATCAGATACAAGAAACAGGTGATAAATAGATCGGTTATAAGGAAAATAAGAGAGAACTTAAAAGTACTCTTTTGTGTAAGTGTGTTATACCTGCTGTGGTCTTTGGTGGTGAAACGGGGGAGTAGGAAGTGGTGGAGGTAGCTTGACTGCCGGAGGTGGGGATGGTAACTTAACTGGTGGTGGTGGTGGAGGTGGCGATAGCTTGACTTCCGGAGGTGGAGATGGTAACTTAACTTGTGGTGGAGGAGGCGGGGTGATTACGTATGGAGTTGTTGGTGGCATGGGGACCAAAGGTGTTGGAGAGGATACATTGACGGTGGGAAAGCACCAGGAGCACCGGGAGCAGCTCCGTTCTGTCAAGAAACAGAAAAGAAGGAAGAAAAAAGTTCAATGAATTAGCATACGTTGGTAAACTAGAATCTTAACAACTCATAAATACAAGTAGTTTACACTTGATAAAAAAGGTTTATCATGATAACAATGTTGATCAGTGGATTTCTTAGATGATCATCAACTAAAAATTATTAAATCAGAAAGTAATTTTCTAAGATGACAACTACTATTTGAGAAATCTCTTGTAAGAATGCTATAATATAATACTTCATTCGATTAGGAGCAAACGAATGTAAACGATCATTATACTAGCATGTATAACGAAAAATGTACGATAAAGTTTATATTTTATATGGTTAGCTTAACTTAAGATCGATTTAAGCACACTAAAGGCAAAGATCTAAAATGTATCATGTGTTGTAGTTCAGAAACAATTGAGTAAAAAGACATACCGCAGAAGCAATGAGAAGGAAAAAGGCAAATACAAGTGGAGCCATTGTTGGAGAAGAAGATTTAGGAGTAGTTGATGAAAGATTGATGACAGAAAGAATAGGTATATATAGGAGTAGGACACTATATTTTTATTTTCCAAACTCGTGAGTGAAAATATTGAGTCCGATATTGAGACCCTATAAGGAAAAGCTAGCTAGTGATGGCTCCAACTATGATCTTGCTGGTCTATAGTATCAGGTTGAAATAATGCATTTTAAAATTTAATTTTTTTATATTTTCTTTAAAAATTAAATGAGAGAGTGTTGAGGATTGTTTTAAATTATAAATTATAAAAATCCTTTAGTTTTTAATTTAAATATCGTGCCAATCAGATGGTGCTACATAAAATAAGACGAAAGGAATAACTAATGGTACATATTATGCTTTCGCTTGTATCCACATATATACCTTCTACCCTAGTATGCAAAAAAAATCATCGATTGTGAGTTCGAGTCACCAAGAAAGAAAAAATGAAAGTTGCTAGGTGGAGGCTAGGGTAAGATAGTATAATATATATATATATATATATGTGTGTGTGTGTGTGTGTGTGTGTGTGTATATATATATATATTAATGCATGTGCACATGAAAGTTAGATGGATATATGTTTCACCTGTCTCAAATTATCACACGTTTCTCTTTTACACCTGCCTTTAAAAATGGTTGTATGCGTCTAAAGTTTCAATCCTGAAATACAATAAACAGGAAAGGAAAAATAGCAAGTAAACAATAATATTTGTATTTGAATTAATGCGAAGGTTACAATCTTTATAAAATATCTCAAAAGATATGTAATCCCCTGATTCTTCTCTTCACAGATATTCTTGATTTGGCGCAATACTTGCAGATCAACACTTGGAGCGAAGACTTCTTTGTATGCGGAAGACTTGCAGATCACCACTAAAGAGCAATAATGTATTCATGTGTGTTTGTATTTTGTGTGTATGTATTTTGTGTGTGTTCTTTTAGTCAGAAGAAGACCTCTTATATAGGCTTCAGTTAGGGCTTTACGGATATTTTGGTCCGAGCAATTTTGACCCCTAGTCCTGAAGAACATGAGTTGGGCTCATCTTGTCAACTTAATGGACTGACCCAAGTGATTTGGACTTGATTTAAGTCATACAATTTTGACTTAGATATTAATCCGACTTTATCAACCGGTAATTTAACTTTGTCAAGGTATGGTGATTTAAGATTTAATCAAAATTTAATATAGATTTATCAATAAAACATCATTGTCTACAAATACCCCCTGCTTCGAGGCTTGTTGGGGTGCTCGATTTGTCGCACTTGTAAAGACAAGCCTTGAAGTATTTGTGAAGCAAATGTTTTTTTTCGCCATAGTTGATCTTTTACGAGACATTTGAAGGTTCATAAGAAATTACCATGTCGATATGTTGAGGTTAACATTTACCAGAGTCTTATGACAATATTCTCTAATTTGTAAGAGGTCATTTGACTTTCGGTGTTTAAATGAGTTGAAATGTTTCAAGGTCATGAAGACTTATCGCATGACATTTCTTCATAGTGTGGTAATTTTATTTGGGTCATCAACTACGCAATGACCGTCAATTCAATGAGCAAGAATTGCATCTACAAGCTTGACTTGGTGAAAGAGATCTTGTGATTTCAACGCAAATTTTAGGCTTTCACTTGAATAGAACGCAAGGAATTCAAATTCTCATGACGCGAGTCTATTCTCATTCGGGCATATTTTTTCATGTAGTTTCTGAGAAAGTTTTACCATAATTTGGTTTCTATGAGATTTTTCATAACTCGACTTCGTTGGAAAATTTTAATAATATCATTCTTATGAAAATTTGCCATAATTTGTTTTTTATGGAATTTCCATAACTCAACTTCTTTGGAAATTTTTCTTGATTTATTCGTATGAAAACTTGCCGTAATTTGGTTTCTATGGAATTTCCATAATTTGATTCCCATGGAGAATTTCATAATATAATTCCTATGAGAATATACCATAATATTCATAATTTGTAGGAAATAAACTTTCCATCATTAGAACTTTCCATAATTTGTAGAAACATAATTTATGTATTTTGATTTCTATAAATACACATGCTCTTACAAGGATTGATTGTCAATTTGAGGCATACATAACTCAATTTTCGTCACTTTTTGTCAGCACAGCACGCCTGCGGTAGAAAGTTCATAACTTGTTGTAGTAATATTGAAATCATGATCCGTTTGATGTTCCAGAAACTAGACTCAAAGGGCTACGACATATCTGAAATTCAAAACCAAAAACCTGAATTACCAGTAACTGATTTTTTAAATTTGCTATCAGATCTGTCTTTTTTGTATAGCTCTATGCAGTTCCACTAAAAGTCTCTATCTTGGTGTAGGAGAATCCAAATGACGAGCGACTTATTCCTATAGAAACTAGACATAAAAGTTTACAACATATCCAAAAATCAAGGTAAAACTCTTCATGAATTGACAAGAATTAATTTTCAACGTTGGTCTTCAATTCTATCTTTATTGTTTTGCAGATTTGTGGAGTCTCACCAAAACGTTTGTATCTTGGCGTAGGAGAGCTCGAATGGAGAGAGACTTGATTCTATAGAAAATAGACTATTAAGTCTTCATGAGTTTACTTCTCTGCATCTTTCCTGAGGAGCCGCATATTAATTTTTGTATTGATTGAGAATTTTTTTTATCATCTACATGGAGAGACAACATAAAACTCTTAAGCCAATAGGACCATATTCATCATGACAAGAGCGAGAGCATATGTCATAATTTTCATCATGCCAATTTGAAGCTTCATGCAATTGGCACGGTGAGACACATCATTCATCATGACGAGCGCGTGAGCATATGCCATAATTTTTACCATGCCGATTTGAAGTTTCGTGCAATTGGCACCGTGAGACACATCATTCATCATGACGAGTGTGCGAACATATGCCATATTTTCATCACGCCGATTCAAATCTTCGTGCAATTGACACCGTGAGACACATCATTCATCATGACGAGAGTGAGAGAATATGCCATAATTTTCACAATGCCGATTTGAAGTTCCGTATAATTGGCACCACGAGATACATCACTTCTTTTTTGCAGGTTTACGATGGACTGCAAAAAGTCTCAATATCATATCAAAAAAAAAGTGAAGTGTAATCCATAATTGCCAAGGAACCACTTGATGCATCTTCATTTGTAGTTTCAACTTTGATGACGAACCACACTTTGTGCCTCTTCTTTTATAATTTCAGCTTTAGCGACGAACCACTCTTAGTACATCTTTTTCTACAACTGCAGCTTTGATGACGAATCATATGTGGATCATATTCTTTTAGAGTTGCGGCTTTGATGACGAACCACACATGAAATACACTTGATATCTCTTCTTTTGTAGTTTCAACTTTGATGATAAACCACATTTGGTGTATTTTCTTTTGCAATTACAACTTTAGTGATGACCGACTTTGACGACGAACCACACTTGATATCTCTTCTTTTGTAGCTTCAACTTTGATGATGAACCACATTTGGTGCCTTTTCTTTTGTAATTGCAACTTTAGCGATGAACCATACTTAGTACATCTTCTTATACAATTGCGGCATGGCACATCTTCTTTTAGAGTTGTATCTTTGATGAAGAACTACACGTGAAGTATTTTTTTCAGTTGTGACCTCGACAACGAACCAAACTTTACACTTCTTTTGTAGTTTCAGCTTTGATGACGAACCACCTTTGGTGCCTCTTCTTTGGAGGATCATGTAGAGATTTTTTTCAAGTCGTACGCGGAGTATGATACTTTAAGATCATAAAAAATGACTAAAGAATCACATGAAAAGGTCCTCTCTGATGCACAACGCCGTCTCGATGGTGCAAAGCTGACACATGAAAAGTTGGATGGATCCATGGAGAAACTTCAAGCAACTATAGCAGATGTGGTGAAAGACTTAAAAGCCTTGACTTCCAAAATTCAAGAGAACGTCACCATTACGGAGGGCGAGATTTACACCATTGAAGCAAATAATGTGATGTCTAACGATGAAGTTGAGAGATCAGCCAAGCTAGAAGAGGCGATCGTGAAAAGCCGCTAAGAAATCATAAGCTTCAAACTTTTTCCGTAGTTGAATTTTTTTATTTGCTTAGAATTTTCTGATTCACTCATTATGGTGTAGTGGTTTTTTTTTAAGCAATAAAATAGTGACTTATATTTCAATATGAACTTTCTTCTCTTGAATTTCAAACTTTTGATTGTTTCTTTCTACGAGCCCCCTTTCTTTATTGGAAAAAAAGACTACATATGCTAGCGTTTATATGAGGATTGCAACAAAACTGAAATACTTTTCAGATTTCTTTAGCTTTGCGCACATGTGGAAGAAAATTCATAGCATGAAGTAGGAGCATAGGAATAATGAGATTCTTTTTTTTGTTGGAAAAATAACTTAGAGATCTTCAATATGTAAAAAAATCACGTCCATGATATTTACGGTTAATTACAGATCTGTGTTCGAAGTTGGGTCAAAATTTGCATGCTTGAATCTTCAGATTTCTTCAGCTTTGCGCACATGTGGAAGAAAATTCATAACGCTGAGTAGGAGTATTGGAATAATGAGATTATTTTTTTGTTGGAAATATAACTTCGATATCTTCAATTTGTATAAAAATCAAATCCATGAGATTTAAGGATTAGTACAGATTTGTGTTGGAAGTTGGCTCAAAATATGCGTGCTTGAATCTTCAGCTTTGCGCACATGTGGAAGAAAATTCATAACATGGAGTAGGAGCGCCAGAATAATGATCTTATTTTTTTTGTTGAAAATATAACTACAAGATCTTCAGTCTGTATAAAAATCACGTCCATAGGATTTATGGATTAATGCAAATTTGTCTTCAAAGTCAGCTCAAAATCTGGGTGCTTAACTCTTCATTTGAAAGAATCAACATGATGTTCACATGGCGACGTTATATTTTTTCTTCTTCTTATGACTGAACCTAGAGTAAAATACTCTAAGATGCCTACGTACCACAGTGAAGAGGATCAAGTCATAACGTAGTTCAGAAAGTGAGCTTTAATTTTTTTTTTGTCCTAACTTTTGCCCAGGCCGCCTCTTTCGAGATTTTCAACCTAGCGGACATTTGTTTTGGGAGCCGTACACAGTTTATACTCTTGCGGGCCAAGACGCGCCGCTTCAAGGATAGTGCTTCTTCAAGAATTTTCCATTGATGTGGACCAATCCGCAAGCCGTCTGCATCGACAAGTTTGTAAGCTCCGCTTGAATAGACTTCTTGGATGATGTATGGTCCATCCCATTTTGAGGTGAACTTGCTTTTTGATTTATGAGATATGATAATTGGTCTTCTAACTGCAAGGAATTTATCACCAAATTGGAAGGACCTTAGGCGAACCTTTTTATTGAAAGCATGAGAAAGACAAGCTTGATAGTATTCAAGACTTTGTTGAGCTCCCAACCTTTTCTCATCGAGAGATTCTAACTCTTCAAGGCGCAGATGAGCATTATCTTCTCTAGTAAGTCCCTCTTGGATGGAAAGCCTCAATGATGGTATTTGTCGTTCAAATGGAAGGACTGCTTCAGTTCCAAAAATAAGAGAATAAGGAGTTGCTTGAGTCGGCGTGCGATGAGTTGTCCGGTATGCCCAAAGAGATTCTTCAATTCTATCATGCCAATCTCTTTTAGATTTGGAGATGACTTTCTTTAACAAGTTGCATAGGGTCTTGTCAAAGCTTCCGCTAGACCATTTGCAGCAACATAATACATTGAATAATTACGTTGCTTGAAGCCAAAAATGTCGCAAATCTTATACATCAATTTATTGGAAAATGACTTTCGATTATCCGTTAGTATATAACTAGGAATGCCAAAACGATAGATGATATTCACCTTCATGATTTTGCAACATTTTCCTTCTTTACTTCTTTGAGGACTACCGCCTCAGCCCATTTTGAGAAGTAATCTGTTGCAGCAGGGATGTACAAGTGGCCGCCAGAAGATTTCGGTAGTGGTCCAACTACGTCTAGCCCCCAAGCATCAAATTTCCAAGATGCCACAGTCGGATGTAATACATCAGAAGGTTGGTGCATAAAGTTTGCATGAAATTGACATGCTTGACATCTTCGAGTATAATCAAAGCAATCTTTTACCATTGTTGGCTAATAATACCCCATTTTTTATATGAAAATGCAATTTTCGCCCAGATTGATGTGATTCACAAACTCCAGAATGTGCTTCTTGCATAGCTTAATTTGCTTCTTCTTCTCCCAAACAACGCAAGAGAACCCCCTCGAATGATCTTCGATATAGAGTATCTTTATAGTAAAGAAACTGAGGAGCACGATAAAGAATTCCAGTCTTTCTCTTTGGATCTTCTGGAAGTATATTGTAGCAGAAGTAATCAATCAACGCATGTCTCCAGTGGACCATCTCAACTTGTGAAACATCTACAAGATGTTCAAGCTTGCTTTCTTAATTCACATCTGGTAGTACTATCCACTTTTTGCAGATAGCAATTTGTGTTTGGTCGGGCAGAGTCAATGTTGAAGTCAAAGCAGCTAAGGCATCAACTTTCTTATTCTCCTTTCTTGGAACACGTTGAAGAGTTACATCTCAAAACCATCTAATCAATTTTTGTGCATAGTCATGATAGAGGCGCAATTCTGCCTTTTTGACTTCATAGCTACCCAATAATTGATTGATCACTAATTCAGAGTCTCCAAAAACTTGTAATTGTAATTGCTTTATATTGACCACCATTTCAAGCCCAATTGTTGAGGCTTGATATTCTGAACATTATTGGAGCAACATTGTGTTAAGGTGAAAGAATATGACAAGATCTCCTCTTGAGAAGTGACGAATATCACTCCATCGCCGGCTCCTTCACGATGTGAGGCCCCATCAAAATACAACTTCCAAGGCGGTTGAACATCAACAACCATTGCATCTTCATCAGGTAATTCATCAGTGAATTCCCAATCATTAGGTATCGGGTGGTCTGCTAAGAAGTCTGCCAATGTTTTCCCTTTCACAGCCTTTTGAGGAACATACACAATTTCAAATTGCTGAAACTGGAGATACCATCTTTCTAGTCGATCATTGAGGACGGATTTTGACATCACAAATTTGATGGGATTTGATTTAGAAATAGAACAGACGATGTGAACTTGAAAGTAGTGTTTCATCTTCGAAATTGAGAAGACCAAGGCCAAACATAACTTTTCAATTGGCGAGTACTTCAACTCTTTGGTGTCATCATCCTACTAAGGTAGTAAAGGGAATTTTCTGTCCCTTCGCCATTCTCTTGGGCAAAGAGTGCTCCCACTGATCTTTCTTGAGCTGATATGTAAAGTATCAATGGCTTTCCAAGAACAAGAGCAAATTTATCTTTTGGACATGCATTATTGAGATCTCTAAAGTCAACGCAAACTTGAATTTACCCATTGTTCTTTCTCACGGGGACAATACTTGAAACCCATGTGGGGTACTTAACTTTACGGATAAAGCCAACCTCAATAATCTTTTTATCTTCAGTGTCAATCATATGAACCAATTTAGGCCTAAAACGCCGTTGAGCTTGCTTGATGGGACGTGCACCACTTTTCACATCAAGATGATGGACTTCTACTTTCGGGTATAATCTATACATTTCTTTGTAACTCCAAGCAAATACATCTTTATACTCTTTGAGTAAGTCAACGTAGGCCCTTTCCTCATCACTTGCTAGTGAAGCATTCACATAAGTGGGTTTTGAATCTTCATCAATTCCAAGGTTGATTTCTTTCAATGCATCAATGGTCACCTTTACTACTTCTTCAAGTTCGGGTGGAGAATCTTTAGCATCTTCATCTTCTTGAGGTTCTCTATCATTGAAAGATATTTGGTAACACGATGAAACATTCTCCGACTTTCTAGCAATTTTAATTGGAGAAAAAGTATGTCTTTCATCTTGTGTAGTGACATAGTATGAAGAGCCAACACTTTCTTCATCTTCCTCACGTTGCTTAGTGTAGACCACAACATGCGACTTTGCCTTTAGTACTTTTCCACAAGAGACCACAATGTCCGTCTTTCGCCTCATTCTAGAAGGGATTAGACTTTGAAAGTCTTTAGGAGTATTTTGAGATTTGGGTAAACCCGATGCTTGCATACCCTTGCTATTTCTCCAAACTTTTCTTCCTCAATGGACCTAACCTCGCAAATACAGAAATCCTCTGCATTGAACTTCCAAGTCGATCGAAGACAAAAGGCCTCTTGTTAGAATTAACAGACTCATCTTCCGTGGTTATGTAGTTGTTGCTCACCCTTTTTATGGAGATACGGATAGGTGGAGGCTTTTGTAGCCCACCCTTTCACGTTGTTGCCTCATAACAGTTTCTGACGGAAGCTTCCCCATTTTCAATGGTTTGTTAGAATCGAATCCGGGTTTTGCGAGCAACCTGTAAGCATTATGATCAAAACCTTCTTCTGTATGCTTCGTTGGGAGTGCTTCATATTGGGGTGACTTAAGGGTTACAAATTTTTGTGAAGTAATGACTTAGGAGCCATATACTTCCCATGTAATTTTGTGGATGACTTCATCATATCAATTCGCCTTAAAGGAAGGGTCAAACCTTCGAACACATTTTCTCACAACTCGAGAGAGTGTCCCTTGTCCTCCTTTAAATTTGGGACATAACGAAGAATGGATGTGACCTTTTTACTTGAAAAAGCATCAATCATGTTAGACATCTTGGTTGGATTGCCAAGCTTTGGATCTTCCTTGTTTGAGACTTTTTCCTTACCGACCGCTACCTTAGCCATCTTGTTAAGGAGTTCGACATCTCCGGATGCAATGTCATCAAATTTTATTGAATATTTCTTCAAGTAAAACTTTGCGTCAGTAAAGTGAGCTTCAGCTTCAGTGAATGGATTATCATCTGCAATAATCCTTTTGGCAACTCCATTATCATAATACTTCAAACATTGGTGGTAGGTAGATGTAATTACTTTGTTCTCATATACCCACGGCCTACCAAGCAAAATGTTATATGGAGTCTTTGCATCAATTACATGTAACCACACGCTTGATTGCAACTCTATGATTGTGAAGCCTATTTTGACGGTCCCCATGGACCTTTTTCCTCCTTTATTGAATCCTTGGATCATCAAGCGACTATCAGTAAAATCTGTTGTTGATATCCCAAGTTCATTCATTGTGCGAATCAGAAGGATGTTAATTCCTGATCCTCCATCGACTAGGATTCTATTCACCCTTTTCTCATGCGCAACACCGACCACGAATAAAGGCGATTATGAAATATGTCACCAAACAGAAGATTATCGTCAGAGAATGTGATTTTGGCCATACATGCATTTTCGACTCCGGGAAATAAATGTGGAGCATCTTTTGGTGATGGGCATGATGAATTTTCAACTTTAGGAGACGACTTTGGAGCATCTTTTGGTGATTGATATGATAGAGTTGCATCTTTCACTTCCTTTTCATCGACATTACAACATAGAGCTTTTGTTCTATCGCATGTGAACTTGGTGTAAAACCAATTCGGAAAATATTATCTAAATGTAATTGGTCGATGCGGCTCTTGGTAGTGGTGTGCCTTTATTTCCTCCTTATGTATTACATTTGACTGTGGCATCTTGGCCATTTGATGCTTGGGGCTAGACGTAGTTGGACCACTACCGAAATCTTCTGGCAGCCACTTGTACATCCCTGCAGCCACTTGTACATCGCTGCTGCGACAAATTACTTCTCAATGGTCTGAGGCGGTATCCCTCAAAGAAGTAAAAAAGGAAAATATTGCAAACTTCATGAAGGTGAATATCATCTATCATTTTGGCATTCCTAGTTATATACTAACGGATAATGGAAAGCCATTTGCCAATAAATTGATGGATAAGATTTGCAACCTTTTTGGCTTCAAGCAATGTAATTCTTCAATGTATTATGCTGCTGCAAATTGTCTAGCTGAAGAATTTAACAAGACCCTGTGCAGACTCAAAGTTTTGGTTTTGGGTCTCCTTACCATCTTTTCCTTGGCGTGTCGCTTTGTTGACTCTTTATGCGAACTCATTTTTTGACGTCTACGGCGAGTCACAAGAGTCCAGCCCAATCATCAAGATCATCAACTAGGTCTTCATTTTCTCTTGTCGATCCATTTGAGAGTGATGCTCGATTGTAATGATCATGACGTGCATGTGAGATTAAATGGCTTGATCTGTCCAATCAATCTAGACTTTATTTTTGTCAAACTTTCAGTCTTTTGAAGTCATGCTTTTATAATCCAATATTGTACTAGATTTATGTCTCGTATTCAACTTGTGGTGCCTCAAAATGTTTTTCACCAACAATCTCACTCATTTTTTATGTCTCTCACTCATCATCATCTTATAATGCCCTGCGGGTTTTCACCAATAAGACTCTCTCATTTTTCACTTTCTATCAACACGGATGATGCCTTATAGTGCTTTGAAGGATCTTCACCGGTAAGATTCCCTCATTTTCACTCCTCATACGAACATGAATTTTTACTTATATGATAATCAACACTGAAAGATTACTTGACTTGTCATTGTTAAAAATTGATCAGAAGGTCTTTATTTGGATTGTAACGTGGCTTTTGGATAGGGTTACAAAGAAAGAATTGTGATAAAGGCTCAAAAATAATGCGGTAACAGGGTTTAAGACTTACAACTTTTTGAGTCGACTCGATTTTGTATAAAAATAATAATAAAATAATTACTATTATTGTTATTATTATTATTATTATTATTATTATTATTATTATTATTATTATTATTATTATTATTATTATTATTTGCCCCAATTTTTGTGATGAGGACCTGTTAGATTTCTTTTTTTGTTGGACCGAACCTTAAAATAAGGCTGCCTACGTATCATTTCAAGGCAAGAATCAGGTCAAACGTAGTTCAGGAAGTCTGTTCTTTTGTTGTTATTGATTTTTTATTATTTTTTTCAACTTTTTTTTACTTATATTTTTCTTTTTCTTTTTTTTTGAATTTGTGACTCTTTCTTCTTCTTTTTTTACTGTATTTTAATTCCAAAAGAGGGGTATGAAAAAGAATAAATTTAAGGCACAAAAGGGGTAGCAAAGGATTACGGGATGTTTTGATATTAGAATGAAATGCCTTCATCATATCAATTATTAAAAATGTCAAATAAAAGCATACTCTTTAAGATGCGAAGTGAAAATCAGACATTATCTCTTTGCAACGTATGCATTGTTGGATATGTATATATTTGTCAGCTTCAAATCTCCATCTGAGTAATAACTTCTTGACAACAAATGACATATGTCAATTCTTTATGCATTTTTCCCTTCTAAAGGATGTATCAAGGTGTTTAAGTCCTTTATTCATTTCCTTGAATATTTTTTTTTTGAACTTATATGGCGTATACATTCCATGAGTAAATATATAAGATCTCACCAAATCATCTTGCATAGCATGTCACAAAAATTGAATTGAAAAGAGATGCATATGTGGAAAGCCAAATAAAACGGATCAAAATGACACAAGAAAAATATTATATTAAGATTAAAGGACTTAGTAATCAGACAACAAACTAAATTTCAGGTTACAACTCTATAATAACCCAAATTACGACAAGACTCAACAAACAAACATATAAGAGAAATGATAGAAAAGTCTAACTTAGTAAAATAAAATAAGAAAAGATTGCATGGCAGAAATGATGACAAAATTAACTATCCATACTCTCTTTTTAGAGAAAAGAAGAGTGTATCCCCATCACCAAGCTTGACTTCTTAGCCACTATTTTGCACGCTAGCCTTCATGAAAGCTTCAACAATTTTAATTGTTTTTTCTTGAGAATTGAAAGAATTTTCATATTCTTTATCATCACATATCATTTTGATGAAGTGTACATCATTATGCTCCGGTAGAGGATTCTTAGTGACATTTGAGGGGTCATCATTTTGAACCACAATCCTCTTTGTTTGAATCATCTCTTCCACCTTTCTTCTTAAGTTCCGCCAATCTTCTGTACTGTGCCCTGGAGCATCAGAATGATATGCACACCGTATTGTAGGATTGAAACCCTCTACATGTGGGTCCACATAATTTTGAGGAATCGGCTCTATCATCTTCAAAATTTTCAACTTATTAAATAAACTTGTGTAAGACTCTCCAATTGCTGTGAAATTATTTTTAGGCCTTTGACCTCCTCCAAATCCCTGTCTCGTAAGGAGATTATAAGGTGTTCGAAAATTCTGAGAAGATAGACGAACATTTTGATGTGGTGGTGCTCCCCATTGAGAATTGTTTGGTGGATATACATGTGGTTGTGCACCATAGACTGCATATTGACGTAGGATCATATAGTATTGTGTATCTTGCATGGGGATATAGTGATGGTATTGAGTTGGTGCAGACTGATAAAATGGACCTTTTGGATTTTTTTGTGTGTCTGACACAACATTCACTATATCCTCCTTCTGTTTCTTTCCTCCAAGTTTTGCTGATCCATTTTTAATCACCTGTGTTGTGGATTTCAAGGCAGCTTGACTTACAATGTTTCCAGACTTCATGCCATTTTCCACCATTTCACCAATCTTAATAACTTCGGCAAATGTTTTGCCAATATCAGAAAGTAAATAATGAAAGTAGTCTGGTCTTTGCGCTTGGAGGAAAACATCAATCATTTCAGACTCTTTCATTGGTGGCTTAACCCTCGCAGCTTGCTCCCTCCAACTTATAGCATATTCACAAAAATTTTCGATGGTCTTTTTTCTCATGTTGGCCAGTGAAGTACGATCTGGAACTATGTCAATGTTATATTGAAAATGTTGAACAAAACATTAAGCCAAATCATCCCATGTATGCCAGTTAGAAGTATCTTCATATATGAACCATTCTGAGGCAATCCCATCAAACTTTCCCCAAAATAAGCTATGATCAATTCTTCTTTGTTTCCATCCCCTCTCAGTTGATTATAATATCTCTTTAAATGAGCTAGAGAATCTCCATGTCCATCATACTTCTCAAATTTTGGAGCTTTAAAACCAATGGGTAGATGAACGTGGGGAAACATACATAAATCATTGAATGAGACACTTTTGTGACCTCCCAATCCTTGCATATCTCTTACACTCTATTCCAAACTCTTCATTTTTCTCGTCATTTCTTCATGTTCATCATTCTTAACAGCTTTTTCAGCTTCCACAGGAGAACTATACTGATGAGTGTGAGGGTAAGAGTTTGGGATTTTGAATGTCAATTCAGGGTTATAATCTCGATCATACTGAACTTTAGGTGGTGGATCATTGTTGGATTTTGACTCCATTATAGGTGGTGGGACGCTATTAATCGGCGCAGTCGACACGAAGAATGGGTTACTCGTCATTGGTATACTCAAAGGGCGCACCGTAGAAGTTTCAGCAACATTGGATGTGTTAGCATAAGGACCAAATCCAGGTGGATAAATTGGATCATTTGTCGACACTTGGATAGGGGGTGACATATTTGTATTTATATTGTCAGATATCAAAGATGGTGGAGCTTGTCCACTCATCCAAGCTTGTACATCTCTGTCATATGTTGTCTTAATACTCTTACTTCTTCTGTTGACTCTTTTTCTTGTGAGGTCATTTGGTTTTGAACTTTATCATTGTTCGAATCATTTCCTTCTTTCTAACCATTTTCTTTTTCTCTTTTGACCTTGTATTGTAGGGATGAGATGTCAGCTTAACCACAAACCAACCGCCTTAATTTAACTTTGTGCATGGATGATTAAGTTTGTTAGGGTTAGACATTTCTTAATTATTAATTACAAATTATTTGTTTTTTTTAATAATAAAATAAAATAAATTATTTGATAATGCATTGATCAAAATCCGTTCGGGATAGCGTATGTAACACGCTTCGAACATGGATAACATCTTTGCATTTTTTTAAACTTTTTTTTTGAGGAAAAATCCTTCATTTTTTTTTTGAATTATTAAAAGAAAAATAATAAAAACTTCTTTTTGATAAAAATTATAACTCCTTGTTTTTCATTTTTTTTGTTTTGAATTTTGAGATATGTATCTAGACATGCTTACCCGAGTGGACAACTCGAGCTAGGGAGGGGCAACTTATCGGTATTAGTGCTATTTCGACTTAATTTCTTGTTCAACCTCGCCTAACATGTGTGAGTAAATATCCTTCACTCGGTTCCAAGACACTCCAGTTTTATCTCAAGGAAAAGTAGGATGCATAACTGCATTTCTGTGAATGTGTGCAAGTCTAATAAGACACTCATAACGTGTGAGTGAGTAATTTTTTTATTTTTTACTTTATTTATAGTGAAGTTCAACAATATAAATATAAAAGAAAAAAAATAAGCAGCAAATAGCACATTAGGCCATGAAACAAAATATATCCACTAAAATAAAATTATTAAATCAAGTAAAAGTCAATATACAAAGCTCGAATTCTGGGGTCTCCCCAGCAGAATCGCCAGAGATATCACACCCCTTTTTGCTCACGGTGTAGCGGAAGGGTTTTTCCAATTAAAGTGACGGTATTGATTTAGGGGTTATTTTATTTCTTTCAGAGTCGCCACTTAGAACTGAGTTGTGTTCCAAGTAACTTTTATGTTTAATCCCTAACCAATAGGAAATGACTCTTTATTATGGCATGCGAACCGGAAATTCAGGTAAGGAATTCTATTGACCGAAGAGAAGGTATTAGGCATCCCTCGAGTCCCGTGGTTCTAGCACTGTCACTTTTATTGACTTATACTTTAATTATTTATTATTATTGGGATATATTATTTTCACACCGACTCACTCACATTTTAATTGTTGAACTTTTATTTGGTTTCAACTCAGATGCATAACTGCACTCTTGGTCTTGACATTTGGAGACATAACTGTCTTCCCCTCTCGAGTTCCTCACACCTAATAATTGTCTATAAGTGTTACTTTAAATTAATAAAAGTTATTTATAATTTTAAACAAGGTTCGTCACCACATCCTTGAATTTTAAATGTCTCAAAAAAAGAAGAAGATGCGTAACCACATTCTTAATCGAAACAAATATTTATTAATAAATAATTAAATAAATAAAAAATATGCCTAAAACTCATCTAATGTTATAAGAAAATATTAAATAAAATCAAATAAATCATAACTTCTAGGATATAATATAAATTTTAGATTATCTTGTATTGCTTTATTTTTATTCATATTAGGTAGAATTTTATGGAATTTATGATTAGTTTTAGGAAAAAAATGTTAAGAAAGTTAAGACCAATTTCTTGAAAATAATTTTTCCTTTTTTTTTTGTTTTTATTTTCTGTGCACGTTATTATGTAATTTTTTTTCCTTAGATTCTATTCTTCTGTCTAATTATCTTCTCCTTTTATTAATCTTTTAAAATTGATTTTCACTTTTTTTTTAAAACTCTAGGGAATACTTAGTTCCCTTATATCTTTTTGAGAAATGAACTCAACTCTAGCTATTTACTTAACTTGAAACTTTAACTCTCAAGAATACTTAGTTCCCTTATAACTTTTGAGAAATGAACTCAACTCTTTACTTGACTTTGAACTTTTAAGTCTTTAAAACAAAGTGAAAACATTTGTGAAAGACTTTAGAGAACTTATAACTTTACTTTGACTTGCTTCTTAACTTCTAGACTTGACTCTCAACTTCTTTGACTTTGATTTTAACTTTCCTTGAATTGAATTATGGATTCAAGGATCATGATCTCATGTTTATGGATGATTTCATGATGTTTAGATGTACCTTAGAGTGTTAGAAAAAACTAGGAATGATGGGTACATCACTTAGAAACTAGTACGAAAAGATAGGGAAAGAACGGGGTCTCCAGGGGGTCCTGGCGATCTGAGAGGCGCGGAGCGCCATAGCCTGACGAACAGAGGCTGTCCTCGGGCGCTCTGAGAGGCGCGGCGCGCCAGAGCCTGACAGACTTTTTCATCTCTAAACCTTCCCAAATTCCCATGGATCCCCCCGAAACACTTAGTATCCCTAATTAACTTATTACCTAGTGATTTAGACCCGAAAACAGTCCTAAACCATGGATTACAACTAACAACGACCAACAACAATCCAATCAACAAGAACGTCAAACATTCTTTCAAGATTTCAACCTCTAACACGAGTTAATTCATGAACTTGACTGACTTTAATGAAATTGGTGTGTGGGTGAAGTTACCCAACACAAAAGATCCCACATACCTTGTTAGGGATCACCCCCGACGAAAATCCACGAAGCTAAACTTGGTATTCTTGCGTCTTCTTCTTCCTTCTCCTCTTTTCTTCTTGCTTTCAAAACCCTAGTCTATTTTCTATGTGCGTAAACTGAATGGGAACATTTTAGACCCCAACATATTATTCCAAAACGAAATAATTAACTGACTTAAGGAAAAGACCAAAACGCCCTTACTAAATCCGGTTTTGGAACTTTTGCTGCTCAACATCCCATCTTCCGAAGGTCATATCTCACTCATGCCACCTCAGAAATTCGCAAACTTGGCATAGTTGGAAAGATCTTCCAACGATATTTCCATCCATATAAAGAAATTACCCACATTCTTCCTGAGCTGGGAGTTATGTCCTTTTGAAAATGACCAAAACTTACTTTTGAAATCTGGAAATTTTCCAGATTTCCTTACTTATTCAAAATTCGATCTTTCTTGTTTTTATTAGCTTAACCTTAGTTTATCTAGAATCTGAGATGTTACAATATCTCCCCCTTGAGAACATTCGTCCTCGAATGAGAATTCTTTCTCTAAGCTAAGGATAGTAATATCATTTCAGCACTCAACAACAAAAGCAAGTAATAACATGCTTGTACATAATCTTATAAAGTGCTAAGAAGAGAACTTAGTACCTTGATTTGCATTCCCTCAGTATTCAAAGAGATGTGGATATCTCTTCTTCATATCCCCTCAGCTTCCCAAGTCGCTGCTTCAACAAATTGGTTCCTCCAAAGGACCTTGACTGAAGCAACTTCTTTTGTCCTCAACTTGCGAACCCGCCGATCCAAAATCTGAACCGGAACTTCTTCATAGGATAAGTTATCCTTAATCCAAACATTCTTTGTTGGTACTATCAATGAAGGATCACCCAAACACTTCTTGAACATTGAAATATGGAATATCGGATGAACCACTTCTAACTCTTGGGGTATCTCTAACTCATAAGCCACATTGCCCACTCTCTTGGAGATTCTATAATGTCCAATATACAGGGGACTAAGTTTCCCTTTCTGACCAAACCCCATAACTCCTTTCATAGGTGAAACCTTAAATACACCCAATCATCTACCTCAAACTCCAGTGGCCTTCTTCTAACATCTGTGTAGGACTTTTGGCGACTTTGTGCAGTCTTAAACCTTTCTTGAATAACTTTCACCTTCTCCATAGCTTGGTGAAATAAATATAGTCCTATCAATCCTGCTTTGCCAACTTCAAACCACCGAATAGGAGATCTGCATCTTCTCTCATAAAGATCTTCATATGGAGCCATTTGGATGCTCGAATGATAACTATTGTTGTAAGAGAACTCAATGAGAGGTAGGTGATCATACCAATTTCCTTTGAAGTCGATCACACAAGATCTCAACATATCTTCCAAGGTTTGGATAGTACGCTCTGCTTGTCCATCTGTTTGAGGATGAAAAGCACTGCTCAAATTCACCTTGGAACCCAAACCTTTCTGGAAAGGTTTCCAGAATTGTGCAGTAAATTGTGCACCTCTATTTGAAATAATGAAGATTGGAACTCCATGAAGTCTTACCACTTCCTGAAGGTACAACTTAGCATAATCCTCAGCCAAATAGGTAGTCTTGACCGGAAAGAAATGGGCTGACTTTGTCATTCTGTCGACAATCACCCAAATGGAATCATGTTGCCTTCGCGATCTTGTTAAGCCTGTGATGAAGTATATATTAATCATCTCCCACTTCCATTTCGGAAGCTCTATATTCTGAGTTAAACCTCCAGGCCTTTGGTGTTCTACTTTCACTTGCTGATAATTTGAGCACTTGGCATGTCTCTTTTCATGCCTTCCCACCAATATACTTCTCTCAAATCACAGTACATTTTGGTGGAACCCGGATGAATGGAATATCTTGAGCTATTATCCTCCTCCAAAATCCTCTCTTGAAGTCTATCCACCTTAGGTACACATAATCTGCCTTGGTATTTCAACACACCATCTCCCCCTTGTTCGAAAGTCAATACTCTTTGGCTATGGACACTTGCCTTCAAATCAAGCAGAATAGGGTCTAAGTCTTGCTTCTCTTTTACTTCTGACACCAAGGATGATTCAGCCCCATTGGTTACCACTATGTCTCCTTCTGTTGAGTCCATAAGTCTGACTACGTGCAAGTCTGTGCACATCTTTTGCTAACTCCCTCTTTTCTTCTTCGACATGGGAAGTACTTCTCATGAACAACCTGCTTAAGGCATCAACAACTACATTACCCTTACATGGGTGGTAAAGAATACTCATATCATAATCCCTGAGTAATTCCAACCACCTTCTCTGTCTGAGGTTGAGCTCTTTCTGAGTGAACACATATTGGAGGCTCTCGTGATCAGTGAATATATCCACATGAACACTATATAAATAATGACGCCATATCTTCACTGGAAACACTACTGCAGCCAATTCTAAGTCATGAGTTGGATAATTCTTCTCATGAACTTTCAACTGCCTGGAAGCATAAGCTATAACCTTGCCATTCTGCATTAACACACAACCCAAGCCAACTCTTGATGCATCGCAATACACCACAAAGCCTTGAGTACCCTCTGGTAAGGTCAAAACCGGAGTGGTAGTAAATATAATTTTCAACTCCTGAAAGTTTTTCTCACAAGCTTCAGACCATTGAAACTTGACTGTCTTCTGAGTTAACTTTGTCAGACGAGAAGAGATAGATGAGAATCCTTCAACAAATATCCTATAATACTCAGCCAAACCCAAGAAACTCCTTATATCTGTCGGAGATGTGGGTCTAGGCCAATTCTGAACTGCTTCTATCTTTTGAGTGTCAACTTTAATACCTTCACCAGAAACAATATGGCCTAAGAACGCCACAGACTTTATCCAAAACTCGCACTTGGAGAACTTGGCATACAACTTCTTATCTTTCAAATTCTGAAGAACAACCCTTAGGTGAATAGCATGATCTTCTTCATCTCTTGAATAAACTAGTATGTCATCAATGAAGACGATGACAAACAGATCTAAATAAGGTTTTAAGACTCTGTTCATGTTATCCATGAATGTTGCAGGTGCGTTAGTCAAACCAAAGGACATAACCAAAAATTCATAATGTACATACCTTGTTCTAAAAGTTGCCTTGGGAATATCACATTCCCTAACCTTCAACTGATGATAGCCTGATCTGAGGTCAATCTTGGAAAAGCAAGAAGCACCTTGAAGTTGATCGAAGAGATCATCTATTCTTGGAAGAGGATATTTATTCTTGATGGTCACCTTATTCATTTGGCGGTAGTCTATACACATTCTAAGGGACCCATCCTTCTTCCTAACGAACAAGACCGGAGCGCCCCAAGGTGAGACACTCGATCGAATAAAGCCTTTATCTAACAGATCTTTCAACTGCTCACTACAAGAAATCTGGTGTTTAGCCACAAAATATTTAGCTACAATAATTTTTTTGTCACATATTATATGGCTTTTGTGATAAAAAATTACATTTCTTCCTCAAACGCATGATTCACAAATTTTTAGTGACAAAAATTAAAGTTCTTAGAAAATGTTTTGTCTACAATTCTTTCCCACCAAAAATTTCAAAATGGCGCCAATTATAAGGTAAATTTAGCCACAATTTTAACGATATTGGTGACAATCAGTATGGTCAGTACTTTTGTTGACAATTTGTGACGGAAATCAAATGCATCACTAACATACATTTAGTGACAAAAATAATTTTGTCGAAAATTTTCTGTTTAAAAAATTTTTCCACCAAAAAAATAATTTGGCGCCAATTATACGGAAATATTACCCATGAATTTGAGGTTATTGGTGACGAACAATTTCATCGCTGATTTTATTAACAAATTGTAACAAATTATTTTTTTATCTTTAATTAGTTTTAAGTATAGATAAAAAAATATTTTGTCATTACAAATATATAATCAAATTAGTGACATAATAATATTTATAGTGAAATGGTGTAAACTTAAGTCAATAATTGTATATCATTTGTGACATTCACTTTTGTCACTAACAGTTTAAACAGTTAATGACTATCATCTTTTTGTCTCTGTTTGTGTACAAAATTATTTAGCTACATTAAAAAGTTTGTCGCAAATTGTTTTCATTACAAATTCATGTAGTGACCACCGGACGTCGATAGTTTTATTTTTATTAAAAATTAAAATCGATCTCTAGTGGTCGGTACTAGATTATAAAATTAATAATATATTGTAATTTATGTCAATAAAAAAAAATTAATATTATCAATCAATTTTAAATAAATCATTCGCCGGAAAATGATTTTATGTAAAATATAAAATAAAAAAAATATAAAATATATACCTCCAGAGGTGATATATTATTTAATTTAACTTGATTAATTTTTTTAAAATAAAAACTTCTTGTGAACTGACCTTCGGTGGTCGGCACATTTCGATTTATAAAAAGATGAATTGGTGGAGTAGACAAAGAAACACTGATAATTCATATTTGCAATATGGAATAGCGTTAATATTAGATAAGAGGTAATTATATATATTTGTCGAGTAGAGTAACAAATTTTATCAATCCACGATCAAATCATCAACTTAAATCTCGTTAAATGACGTGGCGGCCAAGAGCTAACCAATGATCCATCTGAGTATAAAATGTGAGGTGACGCTCGTAAAAATTTCATAATAAATTACGTTTTATTTATGTTAACAATGCATAGATCTTTGAATGTTCACAGAATCAATAATTCATAGGTTTTAGAAGGTAATACCTATATGATGACACCCAATTTTGACCGACCTCTAACTCTTTCTAAATAGAAATTTGATAAAAATATATTTTAAAACCTATTTGTTTTACTATTTCGTTAAATTTATATTTATATTTATCTAAATAACTATACACTCTAATATTAATAATTTTCAAAATTATTAATACGACTATATTTATTATCAACATAATCATCATCATAAGTTGCTAAATTTGAAATTATTAATTTTCTTATCTATTTTGCGTGTATTAATATATTTTAGTATATTTATTTCATATGCAAATTTTTATTAGATGTACTATGTTATTAATGAAATAGCAATTCATTTAATCTTTCTCCAAATTATTTAAATCATAGCATCTTCTACCCAATTTATTCTAATTCTAACCTATTCTATTAAATTTTATACAAATTAAAAGTCTTTTACTTCACTTTCGTTTCAATTATAGCGACTTATTTACTCTAACTATAATCATGTTGCTCACAATTCTTTTCAATTGTAACCCATCAAGTCCCAAATCTCATAATCTCCTCCCTTTAAATCTTGATCGTTCGTTTATTTAAATCCAACCGTCAGCTACTAATAATATTTTCTTTTATATTTTAATTTAATACACTAAAACCCTTAAACCCTAATATTTTCGTTCATTTTTCCTCTCCTCTCCTCTCCTCTCCTCTCAAAAAACCAGTGCCGCTCATTTGTAAAGACCACCAAGCGGAACCCAGATGTTTCCGATGAAACAACCACCTGCGCCGACTCCTACAACCTCCTCACCTTTCCGGAGACTACCGATGACAACCACCAAACGAGCCCCTTTCTTCTCCTCTTCACCGGCAAAACCCCTATTTTCTACTTCTCCTTTTCCCTCGCTACTTCTCCTCCAGCAGCCACCACGCAAAGACCACCGGCAAACCACCACATGCATCTTGATAAATCAACCAGCACGGGCCTAGCGGCTGCCACCTCTGCTCTCCTCCTTTATTGCTCCTGCAGCGAGGTTTGCAGAGACTATAGCAAGAGCATTGCTGCTGCACCAGCAAGCTTCAACCAAAACAAAATCTTCGACATATGATGATGGTGAACCACCATTGTAGTAGCCTAATCGATTAAATTTAGAAGTTTGATTTTATTAAATAGACCTCTTTCCGGTAAGATTCATCTATCCTAGTTGCTACATCTTTCTATCTTTTACCTTTTTATTTACCGTTTTTATTTATATGAAAGCTAAAAATGTCTTATGCTTTTTCCATAATCGACTCATTGACTGATTAACATCCTTATACTAATTTGAGAAAATGGTGTATGTGATTCTATATGAAAAGCATTTATGTATTTGGTTTGTTTATACAATATTACGGAAAATTAATAATTATTCCCTTACTTCACTGATTGAATTTGATGCCTTAACATCTTCCCTTAATGTTGATCTCTTAATAATTCTCATGCTTGATTAATTTAATAATTGTGATTGATTACTTAAATTTTAAGAATCTCTGAATCAATTGTTTTACTTAATCAAATTTTCTATTAAGCCTTGATTTTGTCTTGCAATTAATTTTTTACAATTTGTTATGCATTCCATATATAAAGTATTCTTATTTATCCAATTAAGGTAAACTATTATAATATGTGAATTTTGATACTTGAATTGGGCGGTAGTTATCTCATTTCTTAAATAATTATTATTTTTGATTTATTATATTGTAATAATATTAATTTATGGATTGTTTTAAGCTAGTCTCTCTTGCCTTAATTATATTTTGTAAATTGTGTTTTGTCCTTTATTTGCGAGGCCCGTCTTCTAGCTGAAAGTAAAAATATGAAGATTCATCCCTTGAAATTAGTTAGGAAAGGTTTAGCAGATTTTGTTGCTTAGATTAAATGGCTTCCGCCTCAAGTTTTATTTTAAATAATTCTTTCACTACAGATGTTGACTCTATATAAATCTATTTAGGCTGACTTACAATGTAAGGAATGTTGTACAATAATTAGACACCCTAGACAAAAAGAGGCAACAAATAACAATGTAGACAAAGAGTGTGTGTGGCTGAAGCGGCAACACATCCACGACAATCTGTACATTTGACAAAGTATAATTGCAGCAATAGAAGTCAACGCAACATGATTGCCACCTTCCACAGCCACATTCAGCTGTCTATCAAACTCAACTGCCAAAGGGAAGCAAATCTTCACTAGTTACACTAGTTTGTGCAAAGAAGCCGGTTTCATTTTATTGCTTTTGTTTTAGTAATGTTTAGTATATGAGTATGTAATAAGATATGATTTCAAAGTCATGTTAGTCGTCTTTAGTTACTATGTGATAGTGTTATAGTTTTTAAAAATTCTTTATTGTCTTGCTTCTGTCAGTATTAATGAATAAAAAAATTTAGACAATCATCTTTTTATCATAAAAGTATTACATTTAGTGACGAGAATAATTTTTGTCCCAAATTGCCTACTTAATACCTACAAATTGCTACCAATATGTGTTTGAAAAATAGAATTACTGATTCTGATAAAAACTTTACAGAAACACTAAGTAACTAAAGTTTTCAGAATCAGTACAAAAGATGAGCAGAAATCAATTAAGGAAAAATTAAAATCTGTATAAAAACACATACCAGAATCTGGAAATTTTTTAATAGGAAAAAGATCAAGTCCACTAAACTCACAGTGTCCCCTTAAGGAAATTATTCCCCTCTAGTATCCGAGGTTTGATTTGGAATATGACCTCCCAGGGTAAATGATCTCAATCACCAGAGTATAGATACCAAAAACTCTGGTGTCAGCGAACCAGTCAACATCAGTAAAATACACGAAGTAATTTGTTGTGTAGAAGAAGAAGAGATCAGAAAATTTGTAAGGAAAAATTCTGAAGAGTGAAAGGTATTTATAAGTAAGAGGAACAAGTTCCAAAAGGTTGCAACCCTTTCAGAATCCTCACAACCATTAATGAAAGTTTGCAACCTTTCAAATGGTAATGATTGTTCCTGAAAGTTGCAACCTTTTAGAACAGTCATGGCGGGAATATTAAATAAAACGGGAAAGATTTTAAATTCAAACGGGTTAAGCGCGTATCCGAGTCGGGTCGGGTTAATCAACTAAAAAATTGAAACGTTTCGGTTAATTTCAACTAAATAACTGAAAACATTTTCAACTAATTAATTGAAAATATATTGGCCATTTAATTTAATTTATTAATTAAATAAATTATTAATTATAGAATTAGAACAAACTTTATCCAAAAAAAATCTCTCGATCGATCATTTGCCGTAGCCATAGTCGAAGCTGAGCCGAGCGAGCGACGATGGCGACGGCGCGAGGGGGGTCCCTCTTTCCAACCCTTTTAACAATTAATAGGAGTGTTTCTATATTTAAACTCTCCTATTTTTCTTTCCACCACCGATGAGGTACAAATGCCTTTTCATTAAAGCATAAGAGGAATTTTCAAGTTCCCAACTCTTCAAGTTCTCAACTTTTCAAATTCCTCTCTTTCCCTCTATTTCTCATCAATTCTTGCTACATAACCAACAATCCCCCACATTGTTGTGGAATGGTTATAACATAGGAATGCACAAACAAGTGTGTACTTTACAGGCAAGGATTAATTGCATCTGGATAAGTAGGTTTCCCCTTGGACTTTCCGTAGTGAACATATATCGGATATACTCGGTCAATCGGTAGATGTCATATCTTTGAACCGTCGAGATTTAATGTATACCTAGACAACCATATGTCACACAATTAACCCTTTACTGTTTATGGTTCTTACGGTTGTGTTCGTTTCAGCCATGAACACCTCCTGGTTTCATGAGTGTATAGAGAATAGGCTTTTGACATAAAGTTCTCTTTGAAGCGGCTTCCACTTCACACTCACATAGGTGATTTCTAACCGTGTCATCTCGTAGATACACTATTTGGTCAAATCTACCAAACTTAGCAAATCATTAAAAACTTTAAGCTTTTATTACCTTATTAACAAGCCTTAAAGTCTTAACTTTGTTCCTGAACATTGTCTTCATCATGAGAATGGATTGAGTTAATTGACAATGTCGAACTGTCAGCTACAACTTTGTTTTTCTCCTTGAATCTAGCTCTTGGGATATCCAGTCTTCTAGATAGAGTTACCATCATACTGACTTGTCCTAAGACGTAAACCCATTCCCTTAGATGATCTTTCAACTGCTTCTCTTACTAGGCCTTTCGTTAGCGGATCTGACACATTATCGCATGACTTTACATAGTCAATTGTGATAATGCCACTAGAGAGCAGTTGTCTTACGGTGATATGTCTACGTCGTATATGACGAGACTTTCCGTTGTGCATGATGCTCCCTGCCATACCTATTGCTGCTTGACTATCGCAATGTATGAAAATAGGTCCAACAGGTTTGGCCGGAATGGAATATCCTCTAAGAAATTCCAGAGCCATTCAGCTTCTTCACTAGCCTTATCCAAAGCAATGAATTCAGATTCCATTGTGGAGCGAGCAATACATGTCTGTTTGGACGATTTCCAAGAGACTGCTCCTCCACCAAGTATGAACACATAAACACTTGTGGATTTTACTTCATTTGACCCGGTGATCCAATTTGCATCACTATATCCTTCAATCATAGCAGGATATTTATTATAATGCAGAGCATAGTGTTGTGTATATTTTAGATATCCCAACACACATTTCATTGCCATCCAATGAGTTTGATTCGGATTACTAGTTAACCGACTCAGTTTGCTAATAGCACATGCTATATCTGGTTGAGTACAATTCATAATATACATTAAACTTCCCAATACTCTGGCATATTCCAATTGAGAGTCACTTTGACCTTCATTCTTTTGAAATGTATAACTTAAATCAATTAGAGTTTTGACAATATTGAAATTCAAGTACTTGAACTTATCCAATACTTTTTCAATATAATGAGATTGAGATAATGCTAGTCCCTGAGGAGTTTTGATAATCCTGACCCCTAAGATCAAATCAGCAACTCCTAAGTCCTTCATATCGAACTTGCTAGACAACATGCGCTTAGTAGCATTTATATCGTCAATGTCTTTACTCATTATTAACATGTCATCAACATATAAACAAACAATGACTTCATGATTAATAACGTTTTTAATGTAAACACATTTATCACATTCGTTGATCTTAAATCCATTTGCCAACATAGTTTGGTCAAATTTTAGCATGCCATTATTTGGGTGCTTGCTTGAGTCCATAAAGTGACTTCACAAGTCTGCACACTTTATTTTCTTTACCAGGAACTATAAACCCTTCAAGTTGTTTCATGTAAATTTCTTCCTCCAACTCTCCATTTAAGAAGGCAGTCTTTACATCCATTTGGTGGATTTTAAGATCATACACTGCTGCTAGTGCTATTAATATCCTAATTGATGTTATCCTTGTTACTGGAGAGTATGTGTCAAAGTAGTCCAGACCTTCCTTTTTTCTATACCCTTTGACTACCAGTCTAGCCTTATATTTTTCAATAGTCCCATCAGGTTTCATTTTCCTTTTAAAGATCTATTTTGATCCTAAAGGTTTATTTCCTGGAGGAAGATCAGCCAATTCCCAAGTGTGATTACTTAAAATTGATTCGATCTCACTATTTACTGCTTCTTTCCAATAAGTTGACTCGGATGAAGACATAACTGCTTTAAAGGTTTGAGGCTCATTTTCAAGCAATAGTGCCACAAAATCTGGTCCGAAAGAAGCAGGTTTCCGTTGGCGAGTACTACGCCTAAGATCCTCACTAGTTAGTGTATTTTTCGTTGATTCTTCTCGTGGTCGTTTAGGTCATTCACTTGTCGACTCACATTCAATTTTATACGGATAAATATTTTCAAAAAACTCTGTGTTATCTGACTCAATTATCGTATTAACATGAATCTCATGATTATCAGATTTGTGAACCAAAAGACCTTACTGTTCACAGCATAACCAATAAATACACAATCTATTGTTTTTGGTCCAATTTAAACCCTCTTTGGTAAAGGAACCTCTACCTTGGCTAAACACCCCAACACTTTGAAATATTTCAAGTTGGGTTTCCTTCCTTTCCACATCTCATATGGAATTGATTGTGTTTTCCGATGGGGTACCTATTGAGTATCTTATTAGCCGTAAGGATGGCTTCCCCTCAAAGGTTTCGTGGTGAACCAGAATTGATCATCAAGGCATTCATCATTTCCTTTAATGTTCTTCCGTTCCGCCAAACCATTTTATTGTGGTGTATGAGGTGCAGTAGTTTGATGAATAACACCATATTCCAAACATATTTTTGCAAAAGGAGATTCATATTCTCCACCCCTATCACTCCGAATCATTTTTATCTTTAGATTGAATTGGTTCTCCACTTCATTTTTGTATTGCTTAAATGCATCAATTGCTTCATCCTTACTATTAAGCAAATATACATAACAAAATCAAGTGCAGTCGTCAATAAAAGTTATAAAATACTTTTTTCCACCACGAGATGATATCGACTTCATATCGCATATATCTGTGTGAATTAAGTCTAACGTTTTGGAATTTCTTTCAACAGACTTATAAGGATGTTTAACAAACTTACTTTCCACACAAATTTCACATTTTGATTTATCGCATTTAAAATCAGGCAATACTTCTAGAGTAACCAATTTTCGCAAGGCTTTGTAATTTATATGTCCCAAACGGGCATGCCATAAATCATTTGACTCCAATAAACAGAAGTAGAATTTTTATTAATACTGTCAACAACCATTACATTCAGTTTGAAAAGACCCTCATTGAGGTAGCCCTTTCCCATTAACATTTCATTCTTACTTATTACAGCTTTATCACTAACTAGGACACACTTAAACCCGTTCTTAACGAGTAGTGCAGCAGAAACTAAATTCTTCCTAATAGTAGGGACATGCAAAACACTGTTCAAAGTCAACACCTTGCCGAATGTCATTTTCAACATTACTTTCTCAGTCCCTGCAATCCTTGTTGTTGCTGTGTTTCCCATGAACAAATCTTCATCGTACTCAGCAGTTGTGTACGTTGCAAAGGCTTCTTTCGCAGAGCAAATATGTCGAGTGGCACCTGAGTCGAGAAACCACTCCTTGGGATTTCCAACTAATTTACACTCCGAGATCATTGCACATAAGTCATCTGCATCTTCCATCTCTTCCACGATGTTTGCTTGATTTTTTCCTTTGCCTTTGTCTTTGTCCTTTCTTGGAACATGACAATCAGAAGACCTATGACCAGCTTTGCCACAGTTGTAACAATTGCCTTTTAATTTCTTCTTGGCCTGTTCTGACTTCTGCCGTTGGACTTCTTTCTCTTTATGTCTTTGGTAGGAGCTTCTTCAACAATATTAACTCCAATGATTGTTGAACTCTTACGAGACTTCTTTTCGGTGTTTTTGTTATCTTCCTCAATCTTGAGTCGAATCACAAGATCTTCAAGCTTCATTTCTTTACGTTTGTGCTTTGAATAATTCTTAAAATCGTTCCACGAAGGAGGAAACTTCTCGATCATTGCAGCCACTTGAAAAGCTTCATTTACTACCATATCTTCATCAATCAGATCATGGAGAATAAGTTGAAGTTCCTGCACTTGTGATCCAACAGTTTTACTATCTAACATTTTATAGTCTAAAAACTTTGCGACCACAAACTTTTTCAAGCATGCATCTTCTGTCTGATATTTCTTCTCAAGTGCATCCCACGACTCTTTTGAAGTTGTTATTTCACTATAGACATTATATAAGTCATCCTCTAAAGCACTCAAAATGTAGCCTTTACATAGGAAGTTTGCCTGTTTCCATGCTTTAATTGTCATGAATATTTCTCTGTCTGGCATATCAGCAGCAGGAACTGAAGTTTCTTCACTGGTAAATTTCTGCAGACAAAGAGTGGTAAGCCAGAAAAATACCCGTTGCTGCCATCCTTTGAAATTCACACCTGTGAATTTACCCAGTTTCTCTGCTTGTGGTACAAAAGTTTGTATTGGTGCAGCAACAGCCACTGTAACACCATTGTTTGTCATTTCTGATAAACAAAAATTGATACAGTCTTAGTAAGCAATAAAATATAATTGCAGACTTAAAGGAGTATAAAATCATGAAGATTTTTGTCTCAACCAGAAACACAGATTAAAAAATAATTTCCTTAAGATTGTTACCAATCTTGTTTGAAAAATAGAGTTACTGATTCTGATAAAAACTTTACAGAAACACTAAGTAACTAAAGTTTTCAGAATCAGTACAAAAGATTAACATAAATCAATTAAGGAAAAATTAAAATCTGTATAAAAACACGTACTAGAATCTGGAAATTGTTTAATAAGAAAAAGATCTAGTCCACTGAACTCACAGTGTCCCCTTAAGGAAATTATTCTCCTCTAGTATCCGAGGTTTGATTTGGAATATGACCTCTCAGGGTAAATGATCTCAATCATCAGAGTATAGATACCCAAAACTCTGGTGTCAGCGAACTAGTCAACATCAGTAAAATACACGAAGTAATTTGTTGTGTAGAAGAAGAAGAGATCAGAAAATTTATAAGGAAAAATTCTGAAGAGTGAAAGGTATTTATAAGCAAGAGGAACAAGTTCCGAAAGGTTGCAACCCTTTCAGAATCCTCACAACCATTAATGAAAGTTTGCAACCTTTTAAATGGTAATGACTGTTCCTGAAAGTTGCAACCTTTTAGAACAGTCATGGCGGGAATTTTAAATAAAACGGGAAAGTTTTTAAATTCAAACGGGTCACACGCGGATCCGAGTCGGGTCGGGTTAATCAACTAAATAATTGAAACGTTTCGGTTAATTTCAACTAAATAACTGAAAACATTTTCAACTAATTAATTGAAAATATATTGGCCATTTAATTTAATTTATTAAATAAATAAATAATTCATTATATAATTAAAACAAACTTTGTCCAAAAATAATCTCTCGATCGATCATTTGCCAAAGCCAAAGCCAAAGCCGTAGCCGAAGCCGAGCGAGCGATGACGACAATGGCGCGAGGGGGGTCCCTCTTTCCAACCATTTTAACAATTAGTAGGAGTGTTTCTATATTTAAACTCTCCGATTTTTCTTTCCACCACCGATGAGGGACAAATGCCTTTTCATTAAAGCATAAGAGGACTTTTCAAGCTCCCAACTCTTCAAGTTCTCAACTTTTCAAATTCCTCTCTTTCCCTCTATTTTTCATCAATTCTTGCTACATACCCAACACAAATTAGCTTTGTAATTTATGACAATTGTCATTGTCGCTAATTATGACACTTTGTAGTGACAATTTTGTATCATCGTTAAATAAAATAGTTTTAGTCACGAAATTTAATGTTTTCAACAACAAAATTTAAAAAAAAAAAACAAATTTGTCACTAATTTATATATTTAGGAACAAAAAATGTATGTAAAGGGTTTTTTTTAGTGACAAAAATAATATTTGTGTAACTACGAAATATGTATTACATTAGAGACAGATGACATTGTCATTAATTAATCTATATATTTAGTGATGCACCAATTTCGTCGGCCTTAATATCCCATTTAGTGATGAAAACATACTATTACCCACATTTTTTGTTTGTAATTTCTATTACGAACAAGTTTGTCATACATACTATGTATTTGGGGACGAAACTATTTGTTGTAGTTAATAGAACTCTATTTAGTGACGAATCACTAAGTCGTATCTATATACATTTAATGACCCATGATTTTGGGACGATTGACTGATCAATTATTTTTTATGTCAAAATAGATTTTGTGACGAAATATGAATTTTTTATGACAAAATAATTCCTCACTTATACTCGGAATTGTTGTAGTGCCTCTTTTAGCTCTTTTAACTCTGCCGGTGCCATTCTATATGGCGGAATAGAGATAGGACGAGTATCTGGGATGACATCTATGCCGAAGTCTATCTCACTTTCAGGAGGGACTCCGGGTAGATCATCAGGAAAGACTTCTGGGAACTCAGTGACTATAGAAACTGACTGAAGGGAAGGTACCTCAACACTTGAGTCATTAACTCTGACTAAGTGATAGATACATCCCTTAGAAACTAACTTCCTTGACTTAAGGTACGAAATGAAGCGAACCTTAGGCACTGCTGAACTACTAGCCCACTCTATGACTGGCTTATTTGGAATATGGAACTTGATAACTCGAGTTCTGCAATCTATTGATGCATAACAGGCATGGAGCCAGTCCATACCTAGAATGACATCAAAATCTACCATGTCTAACTCTATTAAATCAGCCATGGTACTCTTGTGATTGATGGAAATAAGACAATGATGATAGACTCTTTCCGCTAGAATAGACTCTCCAACAAGTGTAGAAACACAGAAAGGTTCACAAAGCTTTTCAGGGAGAATTTCAAACTGATTTGCAATATAAGGAGTTACAAAGGATAAACTTGCTCCTGGGTCTAACAAAGCATAAACATCAAAAGTAAAGACTTTGATCATACCCGTGACCACATCTGGAGAGTTCTCTTGCTCTTGGCGGCTAGTGATTGCATAGAGGTGATTTGCCTCTACGCCGGTACCAGAAGTAGCTCCTCTGGGTGCAAACCTGTTTGGGGGAGCAACTGATGAAGATTGGGCTCTGTTGCCCAGATTTTCACCACCTTTCTTATTAGTAGGGCATTCTCTCAGAAAGTGACCCTCTTGAACACACTTGAAACAACTTGTCTAGCCATCACGACATTTGCCAGGGTGGATTCTACCACATCTACCACACGAAGAACTTCCACCACCTCTTTGTACCACACTACCCTGAGATTGGGCCGGTCTAGCCTTGAAGTGCTGTGAATTGTGACTGCTATACTCACCTCGATTTCTGGGTGCATGTGCACTAGCAGATGATGGTGCATTCCCCTTTGATTTTTGGAATTTTGGTCGGCTCTAACCACCTTTTTATTGACCAGACTCATTCCCAGTCTTCGCGTTCTGGTTTTCGTACTCTTCTCTATCCTTCACCTTCTCTTCTTCAACTTGTTGGAACATACCATCAGCCTGGATATATCCATGTCACCTATCAACATGGCAGCCCTACCTTCCTTGCTTGAAGCACGACCCAACCCTGCAACAAACAGACTCATTCTGCTCCTCATGTCTTTCACCATCTCCAGAGCATAGCGAGATAGCTGGGTGAACTTCAACCCATATTAATGAACACTCATGGAGTCCTGTTTTAGAGTAAGAAACTCCCTCACCTTGGCTTCCTTCAGTTCACGAGGAAAGAACCTCCCCAAGAAGGCTTCCTTGAAGCAATCCCAACTTGGATGTCGTGCATCTTCACCCCTACCATCCTTCCATTGATCGAACCATGTTCTGGCCACACTTTTTAGTTGGTATGCACCCAATTCAACCCTCTCAGCATCAACCACATGCATTACATCATACACCTTCTTCAACTCCTCTATAAAGTTCTCCGGATCTTCAGTAGTGTTTGATCTAGTGAAACTAGGCGTGTTTATCCTAAGGAAATCACGAATTCTCGAAGTATCCGCCCCTTCCTGTCGAGCTCCTCTCTGCTGCCCGACTTGGTTGGTCACAACCTGACTCAACATCCGGATAGCTTTCCGAAATTCAGCATTGGTAACCTCTCTTTGAGGTTGTAACTCAGTTGCATTGGGAACCTCTTGTTCCTCAACATTTCTTCGTGGACGACCTCTGATTTGAAAATACGTCTAAGCACAAGTTAGAGAGAGACTTTTGAGATAAACTCTTCGCACGAAAGAAACATGAAAGAAGGGAAACATTCCTAAATGTTGTAGCCTCCTAATCATAAATATGGCGCGCTTCACACTGATGACTAAGACTCTACAGACACGACTTCATAGACTCCCTAGGACTCTTGACTCTGTGCTCTGATACCATATTTGTCACGCCTCGAGCCTACACCTTGGGAGGGACCGACACTCGAAGACCATTGCTGGCCCTCAAGCGAAATACTGGCCTGGCTACTTAAATCAGCGGAAGACAAAACCTCAACTTTGAAACGAGTAACACATAATAAAAATGAAATATGTCATGTCATAACTTTGGCCGAAATGACACTTGAGTCTTAATAACTGAAAACAACTCCAAACTGAAATACTTTAGTCTACGAAGCCTCTAAACTGTCTAGAGAGGGATGTTGGGACAGACCCCACAACATCCTAAAAGCTAAGATAATGTAGAAATAAAAAGATGTCCTCCAGAATGCAAGGAGGATCACCACAAACTCTGAAGCTCAATATGGATCAACGAAGCGCTGCGTGCTGATCCTCGGTACCTGCGTCTCCATTATGAAAGGATGCAGTCCAACTAGCATCAATACATTGAATGTACGAGTATGCGAGTTGGAGAGCTAAACAACGACTTAAGCTTGAAGGGATTAGATGAACTTACCTTGGCTCTGCCCAAATCAAGTGATATACATATAAAGGAATTTAAATCACATTCAAGATATATATATATATATATATATATATATATATATATATATATATATATATATAAATATTAAACTCATAAAACGGAGAAAATAACTTAGTTCGTTAAAGGAAATGAAATAACAAACTCAATTTACTTATATAAGAAAGTAATATCCCCTCTGTGGGAGTTTCTCTAACCGACAACCATCACTATGAGCCTAAGTGATGATACAACGTCTTACCTCACGTTGCAAGAGGACTATCCTACACCTTACCATCAGTATAGGACCTTACTCAACTTAATGGATCCACTAGCTCTCCTTACGTGATCATCTAAAAAGTATGACACATCAAGTCCCATGTTGGCTACCTGGTTACATGGAGACTTGAGTTAATATGAACTCTCATCTCCACATCGGTGCTCAATACTACTCCCAAAAATGTACTTTAGCTCATACTTTTAACAAAACTTCCTTCCTTTGGGTTGAGATAATTTACTGAACCCATTATCTTTAAAAAAGCTCCTTTTGGAAATCAATGTTTTCCTTTTTGTTCAAAACTCTTTTGGAACTTCTAGTTCCCCTCTTAACTCAAATGTGAAACATTTGTAAAACTCTAGGGAATACTTATTTCCCTTATATCTTTTTGAGAAATAAACTCAACTCTTGCTCTTTACTTAGCTTGAAACTTTAACTCTTAGGGAATACTTAGTTCCCTTATAGCTTTTGAGAAATGAACTCAACTCTTTACTTGACTTTGAACTTTAAGTCTTTAAAACAAAGTGAAAACATTTGTGAAAGACTTTAGAGAACTTATAACCTTACTTTGACTTGCTTCTTAACTTCTAGACTTGAATCTCAACTTCTTTTACTTTGATTTTAACTTTCCTTGAATTGAATTGTGGATTCAAGGATCATGATCTCATGTTTATGTTAGAAACAACTAGAAATGAGGGGTACATCACTTAGGAACTAGTGCGAAAAGATAGGAAAATAACGGGGTCTCCAGGGGATCCTGGCGCTCTGAGAGGAGCGGAGCACCATAGCCTGATGGACAGAGGCTGTCCTCAGGCGCTCTGAGAGGAGCAGCGCGCCAGAGCCTGACGGACAGACTCTTTCCTGAGGGGCTTTGGAGGCGCGGCGCCCCAACATTCCCCAATGGGTTTTCCGACTTTCTTCTTTATTTTTCATCTCTAAACTTTCCCAAATTCCCATGGATCCCACCCCAAACACTTAGGATACCTTATTAACTTATTAACCAAGTGATTTAGACCCGAAAACAGTCCTAAAACATGGATTACAACTAACAGCGACCAACAACAATCCAATCAACAAGAACGTCAAACTTTCTTTCAAGATTCCAACCTCTAACATGAGTTAATTCCTTAACCTGACTGATTTGAATGAAATTGGTGTGTGGCTGATGTAACCTAACACAAAAGAGCCCACATACCTTGTTAGGGATCACCCCGACGAAAATCCACGAAGCTAAACTTGGTGTTCTTGCGTCTTCTTCTTCCTTCTCCTCTTTTCTTCTTGCTTTCAAAACCCTAGTCTATTTTCTAAGTACATAAACTGAATGAGATAAGTTTAGACCCAACATATTACTCCAAAGTGAAATAATTAATTGACTTAAGGAAAAGACCAAAATGCCCTTACTAAATCCGGTTTTGGAACTTTCTCTGCTCAACAACCCATCTTCCGAATGTCATATCTTACTCATACGACCTAGGAAATTCGCACACGTGGTGCCGTTGGAAAGATCTTCCAACGAGCTTTCCATCCATATAAAGAACTCACCCGAATTCTTCCTGAGCTGAGAGTTATGACCTTTTGAAAATGACCAAAACTTACTTTTGAAATCTGGAAATTTTCCAGATTTCTTTACTTATTTCCAAATTTGATATTTCTTGTTTATCTTAGCTTAATCTTAGTTTATCTAGAATCCGAGATGTTACAAAAAGTGTATCAATATTAAATCTAATATATAAATCTCCTTAAATTGATTATCGGTATTTATTTAATTGATATGTATTTCATATATAATTAATCAACGTATTTCATACTCAGATGAAATATCCTTTACATTTCATCATAATTAGGAAGTGATCACTACACTTGACATACATTCAAGATCGAAAGTATATAATAATACTATCTCGCGTTTCATACTCGAATGGATAATATGTTAGCTCTTCACCTCTACATCAAAACATGAGATATTAAGTTCATGATTAGACGACGGACTGATAGATTTGTAATTACTCTAGAAATATAAGTATAATTATATCCTAATTCTTATCAACGTAGTTTCACACTCTAATTATGGATTATACATGTTTTTTTATTTATCCCACGAAGTCTAACTTTTTATTGTATAAGTATACAAAATTGTTACACTTTTTGAACAATTAATTGTAAGTTTGAAATGAAATTTTAGTATTATGCTAAATAGCAAAAATTATGATTAATAGAATCGACCTCAGGATGACGCTTTTATTCAAAATAATTAGATATAATAAAAAAAACGACCTCATGACATCGGTATCACATTAAATTTTAAAATAAATAAAAAGTAGTCAATTAAATAATATTGACATCGAGAGGTCGGTATTTTATATTAATTACTTTTTAACTTATATAAAACCGCCATCCAGAGGATGATTTATTTAAGAGAAAATGGCCAAAAGCCCCCCAATCTATAGCCGTATTCCCAACTACACATTCATACTTTATGGAGGTCCTATAACCCCCTGAATTTTATAAAACTGAAATTATTACCTCCCTGAACGCTTAGCTGGCAAAGTGAGTGTATCTCACTCTCTTTGAGAGAGTGAGCACAAAAATTTAATATTAAAACTTATTTTTAATATTTGTTTTTAAGAATATATGTTTTTTTTATTTGCTTATTGTCTTCTTCTCCATAGCAATAAAGATCAAATATCTCCACCATTCACCATCTCTAAACCATCATTGCCACCACCATCTTCACCGGATTCACCATGGTTGATTTCACACGAGCTTTTAAAATCTCATGTAAGAAATTTTTATAAACCATTCAAATCAATTAAAAGTAAAATGAGATCTATTTATGTCACCTAAAAATGGGATATGGATCATATTTGAAAAAAAAATCAATTTAGGTTTACCTCAAACCCAATTTAACGCTCAAATAAGATTTTTTTTATTTTATAAATCCTTTAATTATCAATCTCAAATCTCAAGCAACCAATTACAAGCTTCTTTCTCATTTTTTCGGAGAGAATTTGCACTTGTTCTTCCTCTCTATTTCACTCCCCTCACTTTTTTTAGTTTTCCTCTCTCCACTGCTACCAGTGAAAAGCTACCATTGTTGCTTCCTCCAATGAAACATCACCATTGTCGTTCCCTCCGATGAAATGCCACCATTGTCACTGCCTCCGACGAAACTCCACTGCTGCCTCTGGCAAACGCCACTACTGCCTCCGGCGAAACCCCACCATTGTCATCGCTTTCGGCGAAATTAAAAAAAACAACAAAAACCCTCCCACACCTCCTCTCATCTCTCTCTTGTTCCTCATAATCCAATTTGATGGACTTTGGTGTTTAAAGTAATGGTGAAGTTACTTTAGAAATTTGAAGGAATTGGGAAAGAAATTGCTTTAGGATTTGAAGAAATTGGAAGAGTATAGGAAAAAGGGAAAGGAATTATAAGAAAATTGAAAAAATAATAAATTAATTAAATATCCACGTATCGAACGCGTGAAATACACAGATCAATATAGATGTGGTTGTGTCTTTTCAAGGGTGTAACTATTTCAGTTTTATAAAATTCAGGGGGGTGATAGGACCCCCGTAAAGTATGAGTGTGTAATTGGGAATCTGACTATAGATTGGGGGGGACTTTTGACCATTTTCTCATTATTTAAAGTTAATTGAAAATATTAATTTTTTGAAATCCACGGTATAAATATTTAAATTAAAATTAATTTAATTGCATGATATTTAATTTTACCGATTTCCGGAAGTCAGTATTATAATATTTTTTTTTTTTTATACAATACCAACATCATGAGGTCGGTATTTGGATGAAATAAAATTACCGACCTCACGAGGTGCGTATTTGGATGAAGCAAAAATACCGACCTCATGAGGTCGGTATTTGGATGAAGCAAACATACCGACCTCATGAGGTCGGTTTTTGAATGAAATAAAAATACCGACCTCATGAGGTCAGTATTTGGATGAAATAAAAATATCGACCTCATGAGGTTGGTATTTGGTTGAAATAAAAATACCGACCTTATGAGCTTTGTATTGAATGTTAGTTTATTTTTTAATATATATAAAACCGTCATCTGGAAGACAATTTATTTAAAGTTAATTAAAAATATTAATTTATTAATTTTATGGAATTCATTATATAAATATTATAATTATATACTATTTAATTTTACTGACTTTCGGATGTTGGTATTATAATGTTTTTTATTTTTTATTTTACTCAAAACCGTTCTCTGGAAGACGATTTAAATAATGTTAAATCAAAATATTTCTAAATTTTGCTTTTTACATTTATTTGAAAAAAATAAAATATGGTTATTTATTTATTTTATTTAATACCGACATCAAGAGGTCGATTTTTATTGTAATTCATTTTTTTCGCGAAAAATACCGACCTCCTGAGGTCAGAATTTTTTCACCGCTTTATTTTGCATAAAAAACGACTAGTTGTAGTCGGTTTTGTAAAGTATTTGTAATTATTTATTCTTTTTAACAATACGGACCATTGGAGGTCGAACATTACCGACCTCCATTTGAGATCGATAACTTTTAGGTCATATTCACTGTTTTTTTAGTAGTGATAGGACTTAAAATTAGGGTCAGAAAGACATAGGATATGTATTAATTTCATAGGAAAAGACCCAAATGTTCTTAAGAAATAATTTTTGAATAGCTCTACGGTTAGACCTACGACCCGTAAAACTTTCTATGGACCGTACTGGTCAACTATAGAACAAACTTCAAAAATCCATAATTCATTCAACTTCCCAATAGACCATCCTACGATCTCTCATCTAGTCTACGGTCGGTAGACCCTTTCTGAAGATCATAAGTTCAAGTTCAAAATTTCACCAAGTCCTAATCACTTCTACGGAACCATCATACGGCCTTAAAATCTTCCTACGACTTGTCCCGGCTACTCATAGGTCAAACTTCATTGAATTGTCCAAATCTCGACTCAGTTCGTACGGATGTCATCTATTACGCGTAGATTTTCTGCAAATCGTGGATGGGTCTTGTAGACTTGAGGTAGTAGCCAAAAAGACGAGACCTTTCCTTTCCAATTCGACTTTTCAATTTCCGAGGTGTTACACAATCATAAAGAAGATTACATGGATATGCATAGAGTTATAATATCCCTAATTCAAAATGATTAATACAATTTCATGGAATATTAGGAGGTTGGAATTTGAAAGACTCAAGACTTTAGAGAACCAATACAAATTCTCTTTTATTAGCTTGCAAGGACCTTTTCTCCAAGCAAGTAGGTTTCTAATGAGACTTTTGGATATGGAAGGTTCTTATGCAAATATTAACAATTAAATATGGCTCTTTTCGACCAATGATTTTAATGTCAACATCATCAAAGATTCTGAACAACATATTATTTGCCACATTAACCATGTAGCTTTAGGAAATGCTTACCATGACTCCTTTGTTTATACTAAGTGAATTAAAGATAACTTTGAGGAAGCTTCTTTGGGAGAACACAATTCAAGGACCTTGGAGCACTGAGAGATTTTAATGTCATAATTAAGGTGGAACAAAAAACAGGAGGCACTCCATATATAGATTGAACAAAATCTTTGACTTCAGTTTATGGAGGAATGTGGGATGCAAGATTTGTAAGGAATATTCATTAATATACCTAGTGTAATAAAAAGGATGCTCAAAATACCATTTGAAAAAAAGAACTATATAGTCTTGTCAATTCTGGGAGACTGTTAAAAGTCTTTGGGATGAAAGATTCCTAGGAAACCCATTATGGTTGCTACACCAAAAGCTAAGGAGGATGGAAACATATATCACCATGCTGGAATAGTCCCTCCAAGAAGATAGCACTAATGCTAATAGAGCCATCATTTGAATTAATTAAAATGCCAAAGTGCTACTTAATACCATTTACCACTTGGACAACTGTGTTATCTAATTTTAGAAAGAAAAATAAAACAAGATAAATTTATTATATTCATTCTTTTTGTTGCTTAAGTTAGATTTTTGAAATAATATATTTTATTATTACATAAATTTTCCTAACACTATTTACTCCAACAATAAATAACTATTGTATTCTTGTTGCGAAAAGTACTCTTTGCAACAACATTAAATACATTTGCAACAAGAAAAATAAAAATAAAATTGTTGCAATTTTTCTACTTTTTTTTTTAGTTAATTTATCATAATTTTATGGAGTACGGAGCCGAAAAGGATAGAATGTTTTTGTAAATTCCAAAAGGGCAACAAAATCAATTATAGAACCAAGAGGGAAACTTTGTAACTATTATTTTGACGTCATCTAAATAAGGTTAGCCGTAGCAAGACGGAGATCATCCATGCGCATTGCAAGGCTCAGCCGTCATGCGCCTTACAAGCCGCATGGAATTTTACCTTCTTCACTAAGGTGCACAAGGCTCATGACGGCTGCGTCTTGCAAGGCGCATGGATTATTGAAAACTTATAGTATTGTCAATATTCATTTTGAGCACAATATCTCTCTTGCTAATATATTTAACATGAAAATTCATGATAATCAACAAACAATTCTATCTATTCAATTGTAATGGAATAAAACACATTCCTTCAAATTCTTTATCTTTCTTAGTCAACGGCTAATTACACGTATATTTATATTTGTTTGATTTTCTTAACGACCTAAGCTATAAGTAACACATAGGTATTTTAATTAGCAATAGAGGTCTACTGGTGGTATTTTGACGATCATTGAACACAAATGATTGACATTTAAGTAGATAAGTTTCTTTGTTTTGTTTTGATAATACTTTATATACTTTATGATAAGACCATCATAGCTTCTTTGTTTCTTATTCTCCAAGTTGGTTGGTTTCCAAGTGATTTGATGGCATTTCATCAAAATGGAGCTATAAATCAAACTAATCTTACTCTCAATCTTTACTTCTCTCTATGCATTAAAGTTTCTTTGATTTTCTACCCCCTTATAGTAGATAAAATTTTCATAAAAAGACAAAAACATTTAATTGGTAAAGTTGCTCCATATGACCGGAAGATCATATTTTATAGAATAACTTGTTGCAAGCTCACATGATATGAATCATATGGTCTGTTTTAGAAAAATCCTAAAACACATGACACTTGTCATATATAACAAACTTAATTAGTCAAATTATCTGTAAACTTCCTTTTTCAAGCATACACAATTCAACGTAACACAACCATAATCCATACATAATTCAAGTATTACTCTTGTTGCTTCGAATTCAAGGCCACTTTTTATGAAGATTAACCTTAATCCGCTTCTAAATCGAGAGCAAGCTAATTATGATGTTATCCTAATTCTTCAATTTCAATATTCCATTCACATGTACTTTTAGTGCTATAAATCTAAAATCTTTCATATGTAAGATTAAATACTTTATACATAATATCAGGATGTTGAACACGATAATCTTACATAGAGATTGGTAAGGGCACATACTTGATGAGGAAGACATCATCACAGAGAAAAGCAAAAGCGTTAGTCGTAAATTGGTTTCTACCTCCTTGCCCTAACTTTATGTTATCACAACCGTTAGCGATGAAATTATTGTAGAGAATATGTGGTTACCTTAATGGGTGGAGGGAGGACCAATTTATAGGGGTTATGACTTAATCTGGTACGTCCATCAAGTAACCAATTTACGGACGAAATCTATTCCTTATAAATACTATTTATGGTATTACTTGGATTACAAATAAACTTGGACCATAAGTAAGAAATAATTAATAATAAATAATAATAATTCTTACATTCTCCCATTTGGTCCAATAACCATATAACATTAATATTTAATAAAGATTACGTGTGCATGCAATAAATCTCTTCTATAATGTCCATCATACAAACCACAATATAACAAACTACTAATATGAGTTATGACGGTTGTACATAAATTTTAAGCTACATACCTCCTTACATATACTACGACATTAACAACTTATCATACTAGGTCCATAAGCTATAAAAACATATAACATTACGGTCCACGATAATATCTCAGTGAGATTTATCTCGTAATAATATCTCAAAATAATAATGTGTACACCATTATGAGAAACAAGATATTCATAAATGTATATCAGAAACACATAATTTGAGCTCAAAGTGTATAAACATCATAGATGTGTATTGAACTTGAACATATTTATATGCCTAATTACGACAAATTACCCATCTTTAACGTTAGTTTAGGACACAATCTAATCGAACTAGCTTGTTTTAGCTCAAGATTGCGATGATTGCACATTAATATACATGATTAGTGATTAAGCAGGTTACTAAGGAAAATGATCAAGTGTTGGAAGGAAAAAGGAGTTCAAGGAAATAAGAAGCAGTCAGGCGCCCCAGCAACCCTGGCGCAGAAAGGGCGCGACACGCCAGGCAAAGTTAACTGCAGTATGTTTCAGGAGTACTAGCAGCGGCGGCCAGCCTACCAGGAGCGATTCTAGCGCGGCGCCCCAGTACATGTGCGGAGTTTTTGAAGAAAGTTGAAATTAAAAGGACTCTTAGTTGAAATAGAATTCAACTTTATTTTCCTATTTACTATAAATAGACCCTTAGGGCATCATTATTGGGGTTTGACTTTTTGATTGGTGTGCAAGAGCAAGAATTCAAGATTATAATTGGTTTTAATCTCCTAACTATTTTTATTTTTCAAAAATCACATGAACAATCGTCTTTTGTGGTTTTTGAATAGTATGAGTAGCTAAACACCCTAGTTTTGGGGCTGCAGCTATGAATTGACTGTTGAATATTATTTGCTTTTGAATTAATTCTTGGTTGTCAACACAAGTTACTTTTATATTCTTATTTTACTATTTTATGCTTGATCACCATAGGATAAATTTAGTGTCTAATCTTGAAATCGAGAGAGGAGGGATTAGATAGACTAGAGAATATAGAGAGCTCGGTCGACCCATTAGATTGAGATGATTTGTGTTCAGGAGTGACGCGCGGACGAACAACTTGCTTGGTTACAAATAGGATGTAAATAAATGCTCATCAATTAGTGTACTTATCCCCGCTCAACGATGTAACTAGGTATCTAATTGGGGTAGGCAACGAGAGGTGTGTAGCTCGACTCATATAATTAAGGCTTAAGTCATCACCAGCCACTCAAACTTGTCCACATAATTCACTTGGACACCTTAACAAAGAGATGTGCCAATTGAACACTTAAACTATTCAAAATAACTACCTATTAAACACTTTTAGCTTACATGGTATGGGAAGTGCATTTCACACATGTTCAGCGCATGACCAACAATTTTTAGCTATATTTTTTAATCTCTTTCTTCTTTAACCATAACCCATTTTCACCGCGTTTGCCAGCACCACCACTACCATTTCCACTGCACCCGCCGCCATCATTACCACCACTATCCACCCTTCTCTTTCCTTCTTATATTCAGCCACTTCACATTCTCCCTCACCACTATCATATTCAGGTGGAAAGCCTACTATCCTTTAAAAATTAAAAATTTCTTCTTCTCCACCCAAAACATAAATAAGATAAAAAAGAATAAAAATGAGTAATTTCTTCTGGAAAAAAAAACCAAAATCAGAATAATCTATGGAAGAAAAAAGCTAAAAAGGGAGAGAAATGAAGAAATTAAAGAAGGGTTCAATTTAAAGTTGGAAATCTCTTCTCAAACAGTTCATTAATGGTTGAATTCCTTAAAATTTCTTCCGAATCTAAGATGATAAATGGAAAAAATTAGTGGAATTAAAGAAGAATATACAGTTTACTATTTCATTTTTTCCTCTAATAAACATGTTTGGATTGACTTTTAGTTGAATTAAGACTTAAGAGACACTGAATAGATGAAAAACATTTGAATTGAAAAGGCAGCAAAGTCGACGGCGGGTGGACCGCCGGACATGCCCTTTTCCTTTTTTTTTTTTAGGCTTAAGTCATCTACATCCACTTAAAGTTGTCCACATATTTCATTTAGACACCTTATCTTAGACTTGTTCCAATTGAACATCTTTTTTAGTTAAAAAAAATACCTATTGAACATATTTTGACAATCAACTTAAAGTAAAGATGGTGTGTCATACACTCGCTCTGACGTGGCATAGTAGCTAATCAAAAAGAGACATGTGGCATTGGACCCAGAAAAAACAGTTAAAAGAAATTTGAAAATAAAATAAATAAAAACTATGTTTTCAGTAAAAAAAAAAGAATTCAAAAAGAGCAATCGTCCCTTTTCTTCTTCTTTTTCCCAGAACCACCCCCACCCAACCCCCCAACCCCAACGTAAGTTCCACATTTTTTTTACCAAAAGACACAAAATCGAATCACGTTTCGAATAGCCATTTTCACTTCGAAGTTTTTCCTTTTAATTCGATCAACCCACCAACCCCTCTCCTTGAATCTAATTCAATATTGGAAATGATATTTCTTCCAATCATACTATTTTCTTAATCATTAATTAAGATTTGTTAAAATTGAAAAATAATAATAACAAACTTTTGCCCAAAAAAAATCTATTCATATCTTTTTTTCATCTTAATTAATAGGACTTCGTCAAGATATTTGAAACTTATATCAATATAAGAAAGAAAGGGGAAAAGCAGAAGAAGAATGATAGAGGGAGAGAGAAAGAGAGAGGTGGAGGTAATGGTGTGTAGTGTAGTGTGTGTATGTAAAAAGATTATGAAAAATGGTGGAAGAATAGTTTCAGCAATATTGGGGAAGAAGATGGATGTTCCTTTTTTTTTCTTAATTATTTTTTTTTGTTTTAAATTAAATTAGGTATAAAAGTTAATGACAAAAAAGAAAATATATTATTTTTAATAACTTAACGCGCTCAAAGAAAGTGAACCACCCATTTTTTGCCATGTCAGCATTTTGTGTTTAATGGAAATGATTTTTGAACAAATAAGGTGTTCAATCGGCATAAAGATAAGTTGAGGTGTCTAAGTGAATTATGCGGACAACTTTGAGTGGTTGCATATGACATAAGCCTTTTTTATATAAATTTTTAATTATTATTTTGATTCAAAATGCCACATGTTTATCATTAATTTGTCAATTTTCCATGTCATCGCGAGTGAGTTACACACATGTTATATTTTTAGCCGAATGTCAAAAAAATATTCAAATGGTTCAAATTCGAGTTAGTAGAGGTGTTCAATCGGTATAATGTTAGGTTGAGGTGTCTAAATGAATTATGCAAACAAGTTTGAGTGGTTGTGGATGACTTAAGCCTATAATTAATCTTATAAACCAGCAACATGGCAGCCAAAGTTAGTTCTAAGTCAATATTATGATGCATGAAATTCAACTTATGTTGCAGCCTTGGAATTGTCTCTTTCTTGCTTGAAACACCATCTTTAAATCGTTAAATCTTAGTTACTTTTATTTGTTGCTAAAGTAGTCGTAATTAATAACAAACCATCAACTCTTGAATCAATTACTTTTACTTTCAGTTGTGGGATTAATTTTGAATATAAATTGATCATAAGTCCCTTGGGAACGATAACTCGTTTCGAAAAAGAATCTATATTAATTGCACGACCACGTACACTTGCATGTATATTGGGGAGCAACAAGTTTTTGGCGCCGCTGCCTAGGACTTAGAAATTGATTTATATTCAATTTTCTTAAGTCTACAATTATAAAATTCAGGTAGTAATTACTTGATCTTAGCTTTTTAATTGCAGGCACTTTCAGGTCTGGCTCGAAAAGGAGATCTTATTGATCCTTACAACGAACCTGAAAGATTACTACATTGGCAAAGAAGGACGAATCGAGGAGAATTAGGACATCCGAGAAACCATAGTGATGATCATCATGTTAATCTGGAAGATGTGATTACCCATGGGTTCCGAACAATCCGGAGAATGTTGATAATCAAGAAATACCCCCTCATGTCCGTATCATTCCAGCACGACCAGTGCGAGATGTGGCAGTCCCACTCACCTCTAATTTGTCATCGAGTATTTGGAAACCTCCACCAGGGGGAAGATTTTAATTAAAGAGAAAATGGTGCATATGCTCCATACTAATGGGCAATTCACTAGTCTCCCCTATGAAGATCCTCAACTTCACATTAGGAACTTCATGGAGGTCACTGATACCTACATTCCACTTGGAGTCTCACCGAACTATCTGAGACTAACATTATTCCCATACTCATTGTTAGGAGCTGCAAGACGGTTAGACTCTGAACCACCAAACTCCATCACTACTTGGGATGGTCTCACAAAGAAGTTCTTGATTTGATTCTACCCATCCAAGAAAACCGCCAAGATGAGAGGTGAAATAACGAACTTTGTCCAAAAGCATGGGGAAGACATGTACCAAGCTTGGGCACGCTTCAAACAAATGTTGAATGCTTGCCCACACCATATGCAAACTAATGAGGTACTAGCTCACACTTTCTTTGAAGGTTAACCGTATAATGCTCGTTCTGTTCTTAATAGCATAGCAGGTGGACAAGCCCTATCCATAACAAGTGAAGCATTCTTTGACTTGCTTGATAAACTGTCGAAAGGGAACCAAGGGTATAAAGGAGATACTTCTCGAACCACGACCCAAAAGGATGCAGGGATCTTAGATATAGACCAAGCTACTGCTTTAAATGCCAAGATATATGTTATGCAACATAGCATGACCGTACATTTTAAGCAGTTGGCTCTGAATCAAGCATCGGTAATTGTGGTGCAACAAATAGTAAATTTGTGTGGGTATGTGGTAGTGGAACCCATGAAACTAAGCAATGTGAGGCAAACCCGGATTCTGTGAACTATGTGGGTAATATGCAAAGGGGATAAGGCCAAAAAAATTATGGCAATAGTTACAACCCTAGTTTGAAGAACCATCCTAACTTCTCTTGGGGTGGAAACGAAAATCAAAATCAGGCACAAGGTGCAAATAGATACCATAACCAAGGGGCTGGGCAACAATACCAAAATCCCAACCAATGTGTAAAGCCAAGTGTACCAAAAGGTGGGATGACCAATGAAGAGCTATTCCAAAAGCTCATATCTGAAATGGGTAACATGTTAATTGCTAAAATAGATAAGCATGATGAGAACATCAGAAATATCCAAATGTCCCAAATGATTTTAGAGAAACAAGTTATGCAAGTGGATAATTTTCTAAACTTGCATCCCCAAGGTGGGCTGCCCGGTCATACTGAGCCCAACCAAAGGCAACTGCATGCTATAAGTACTAGAACTGGGCTGCAATTAGAGGAATTAGCTCCAAGGAAGAGAGACAATTAAGTAAGTACTAAAAAGAAGAAAGTGGAAGAGGCAGTAAAAAGCTCGGCAACCATTCCTCAAAAGAAGTTACAACCCCCGTTTTCACAAAGACTAAAGAAGCAAAATGTAGATGAATGCATTGGTAAGTTTCTTTCTCTCCTTAAACAAGTTCACATTAATCTGCCTTTGGTTGACATTTTGTAGGGCATCCCGAAGTATGTGAAGGATATTGTGGCTAGCAAGAGGAGGATCACAGAGCATGAAACTGTAGAACTTACTGAAGAGTGCAACTCTAGAATCCAAAACAGACTGCCCCAAAAGTTAAAAGATTTGGATAGTTTTACTCTGCATATTACTATTGGGCAAAGTGTTCATGCCGGGGGGTTGTGTGATTTGGGGGAAAGTATAAATTTGATGCCCTTATCTTTGTATCTGAAACTTGGGTTGGGGAGTCCAAAATGAACCACTGCTATTCTCCAACTCGTAGATAGATCCATTCCTAGGCCTAAGGGGGTAGTAGAGGATGTGTTAGTGCAAGTGGGTTCATTGATTTTTCCGGTAGACTTCATGGTCTAAGACTTTGAACATGTCCCAGAGGTCTCATTCATTCTGGGACGTCCTTTCTTAGATACGGGTAGGTCACTGATTTATGTAGCAATTGGCCAACTGACCATGAGGGCACATTATAAGGTAGAGGTATTTGATGTTTACCAATATATTAAACTACTCTCTATTTATGAAGAGTTGTCGGCCATATAAGTGGTTGTTTGGATAGTAGAGGCACAATTAGTTGTGCTTGAGGACCCCTTAGAAAGAGTGTTAGTAGGTCATCAGAAAGAGGAAGACAAAGAGGCTAAAGAAATAGATATATGTCTAAATTTGGCAACTGTGGAGCCTCACAAGCGAAGAGTGGAACCATTAGAGTGTGTGTTAAGGCCACCAACCAAACCCTCCATTGAGGAGGCCTTAAAGTTCGAATTGAAAACACTACCGACTCATCTCAGGTACGCATTTTTGGGTGATAATAAAACTTTACCTGTTATACTTTCTGCAGAGCTATATGAAATACAGGTTGATGTGGCATTGAGGATTCTAATGCGAAGAAAGAAGGCGATTGGATTGCAAATGGCTGATATTCATGGGATTAGTCTGGCGTTATGTATGCACAGAATCTACATGGAAGAAATCATAAACCTAGTGCACAACATCAACGTCGACTGAATCCCTTGATGAAAGAAGTGGTGAAAAAAGAGGTAATAAATGGGTTAGACGCCGGAATTGTGTACCCAATCTCTGAGAGTAAGTGGGTGAGTCTGGTCAATGTGTTCCCAAGAAGGTAGGTATGACTGTGGTAAAGAACGAAAAAAATGAGTTCATTCCTACTAGAACAGTGATCGGGTTGAGAATTTGTATGGATTACTCAAAATTGAATAATGCTACCCAGAAAGATCACTACCCCGTTCCCTTCATTGATCAAATACTTGACCGACTAGGAGGAAAAGAGTACTATTGTTTCTTAGATGGTTATTCCCCTTAAAACCATATCTTTATTGCACCTGAGGATCAGGAAAATACCACGTTCATTTGTCCTTACGACACATATGCTTTCAAACGCATGCCATTCGGACTTTGCAATGCACCAATGACTTTTCAAAGGTGTAAGATGGCCATATTCCATGACATGGTGGAAGACTTTGTAGGGGTGTTCATGTATGATTTCTCTGTCTTTGGGAAGTCTTTTGAGGTATGTCTCCGGAATCTGGATAAAGTACTTGCTAGATGTGAAGACACTAACTTAGTTCTACACTGAGAGAAGCGTCATTTTTTGGTTAGAGAAGGGTTGGGACACAAGGTGTCTAAATCTGGGTTAGAAGTTGATAAGGTCAAGGTAGAAGTTATTGAGAAATTTCCCCCTTCCATTTCTATAAAAGGGGTGCGTAGTTTCTTTGGTCATGCAGGTTTTTACCGGCGATTCATCAATGACTCTTCCAAGATTGCAAGACCTATGTACAGTCTTTTGGCGAAGGAGGTGAAGTTTGACTTTGATGCAATGTGTTTGAGAGCATTTGAGATGTTGAAAAAGAAATTAATTGAGGCTCCCATTCTAATTTATCCTGATTGGTAATTACCATTTGAACTCATGTGTGATGCGAGTGATGTAGCAGTGGGTGCAGTGTTGGGAAAAAGAAAGAGTAAAGTGTTTCACTCCATTTATTATGCAAGAAAGACCCCCGACGCTACACAAACAAATTACACAGTGATTGAGAAGGAGATGCTAGCGCTATTGTACGCCTTCGACAAGTTCAGATTGTATTTGGTAGGCACCAAGGCAATTGTTTTCACTGACCATGCAGCTATTAGGTACATATTCAATAAGAAGGATGAAAAACCAAGGCTGATTCATTGGATATTGATTCTTCAAGTGTTTGACCTTGAAATCAAAGATAGAAAAGGTAGCGAAAACCAAATAGCTGATCACTTATCTAAGTTGGAGGAATTCTCACATGTGAATGAGGGTGAGAAAATCGAGGAAGATTTTTCGGATGAACAATTGATGGCGCTGGATATCTCCCAAGTGCCATGGTATGAGGATATTGTTAACTTGATAGTGAGTGGCGAGTATCCTCCATGTGAAACTACTAAATAGAAGAAAAAGTTGAACCATGATTCCAAGTTCTATATCTGGGATGAACCATTCTTGTTCAAGCAAGGTGTCGACTGGGTAGTGAGAAGATGCATTCCGGAGTGTGAGGTTAACAAAGTGATAGAGAGTTGTCATGCTAGCCCATATGGAGGTCACCACGGAGGAGACCACACTGCTCATAAGGTATTACAATCTGGTTTCTTTTGGCCTTCGCTATTTAAAAATTCTATTGCTTTTGTTGAGGGTTGGGACAAGTGCCAAAGGTTGGGTACTATATCAAGACGACATGAGATGCCACTAAACAACATTTTAGAGGTGGAAATGTTTGATGTAGGGTATTGAATTCATGGGTACCTTCCCACCATCTAGTGGAAACCAATACATTCTGGTGGATGTGGATTATGTAAGTAAATGGGTTGAGGCTGTCGCTCTTCCCTCCAATAAATTAAGGGTGGTAATTAAGTACATCAAGAAACACATCTGCACTCGCTTTGGCGCTCCAAGGGCAATTATAAGTGATGGAGGTAAGCATTTCATTCACAATCTTGTGAGGAACCTTCTTGCTAAGTATGGTATTCATCATAAGGTTGCTACAACATACCGCCCGCAAACAAGTGGCCAAGTGGAGGTGTCGAATAGAGAAGTAAAGCAAATCTTGCAGAAGACAGTGAATGCACAAAAGAAAGATTGGTCTGATAAATTAGATGACACATTGTGGATGTATAGGACTGCTTATAATACACCCATAGGGACTTCTCCGTATCACATAGTATTTGGAAAATCATGTCATTTTCGGCGGAATTAGATCACCTAGCTTATTGGGCACTTAAGAAGTTTAACTTGAACCCTGAGCTAGCCGATAGAAAAAGAGTGAATCAGTTGCATGAGCTTGAAGAGTTTAGACGTCACACATATTAGAATTCCAATCTGTATAAAGAGAAGACTAAGAGGTGGCATGATAAGCACATAGAGCTCGTACCTTCAATAGGGGAGAAAATGTATTACTCTTTGACTCTAGACTTAGGTTATTGCCCGGAAAACTAAGGTCTAAATGGAGTGGTCCTTTCGAAGTGGTAATAATTACACCACACGGGGCTGTGGAGCTAAAAGGAGAGATTGGCCTTACGTTCTTAGTGAATGGGCAAAGAGTGAAACACTACTTTGGTGTTGATTCGGATCGTGATCGTGATCGAGAGACTCTTGAGCTAAATGATGAATGATCCAAGTTGCATCATTCCGCGACGTTAAATCAAGTGTTACATGGGAGACAACCCATGATGTCTAGGTATTAGGTAGTAGTGTTTCTTAATTTTGTAATTTTAATTTAGTTTTAGAATTGTAGGCTAGAGTTTTTATTGTTTCTAGTTGTTAGCTAGAAAGGACGTTAGACATTAAATATAAAAGACAAAAAGATGAGTTATTCCATGACCAAAACTAAGGCGCTGAGTGGGAGGCAACCCACCATTATAAGGTCATGTTGTTTGATTGATGTGCAAGCCAAAAGAGAAGGAGGTGCTCGAAATTAGAGGAAATATGTTGAGGAATATAGTATGGGCGCAAAATTTAGCGTGTCACGCCAAAGGGAAAGTTCAGCGACCATTTTTGGGCACAATGGAAGCGCAACGCGCCACAACGAAGGCAACACGCCGATGGTGGGCGCACTGCAGGCGCGTCGCACGAGGCCACATTTGACTAAGGCCTGTTTCTGGCGCATTGTAGGCGCGCCGTGCCAGAGGCTTGGGCGCACTATAGGCGTGTCACACCAAGCCTCGTTTGATTGAGGCCTGTTTGTGGTGCACTGCAGGCGCGTCACACCATGCCTCGTTTGACTGAGGCCTGTTTGTGGCGGACTGTAGGCGCGTCGCGTCAGCCTGCCAGGCGCTATTCAGGCGCGGTGCGCCCAACCTGAGAATCTGACTTTTCAGAAAAAATTTCTTGTTTCACATCATGGGACCCACCACGATTAACAAACCTCCCCACCGCCCCACCTACCCATTAATACCCCAAATTTCCAAAAAGCCACTCTTTTTAACCGTTCCCAACCCCCTCATCTTCCTCAAAACCCCATTTACTCACCCCCCCCCCCCCCCAAATTTCTTCTCCCTTTTCTCTCCCCACTACCAAATTTCTCCATTAATCTTTCTCCCCCTTACTCTTCCTCCACTTTCATCCACACAAATCCCCTTTGCCACCCCAAAATCTGACCCACCACCATCTTACCCAATGTTTTTCTTTTATTTTTTCCTTAGTTTATTCCATAAATTGGGTAGTGTGATGGCTTCTTAAGTCAAAAAGGTTGCTAGTGGTTCGGAAACCAAGAAGAGTAGAGGGGTGACCGACGGAAGTTCAAGTGAGGAAGATCCAAATCTGCCACCCCTAAAGTTTGGTGAGCAGGCGGTTATGCACTATGGCACGGATTGGTACAAGGACCAAAAATAATCCAAGTGGCTCATGATGAGTATGTGGAGGAAGATAAATTGCGCCGCGAATTTCCCAACATTCACGCCAAAATCACTGCGTTGGGACATTAATATGTTTTTGTGAATCAAGGTGAGTGTAACTTGAGTTTGGTGCGTGAATTTTATGCAAATTGGAACACTCATCATGTTGAGATAAATAATGGTTATGTTAGAAATAGTGGAGTGTTTTTTTTGTTAAAGTGTTAAATGACTTTTTGGGTGCCCCTAATTGTGATCATGCTGAGTTTATGGTCATGGTTGAACGACCACCTTATCATGATATACGACATACCTTGTGTGGGGTGACTTTTGTTGCTAGGTGGGATCGGGTTAGGGACACAGGGTGCCACTTGACCCTTCACTATGGACACCTTTACTTGGAGGATTGGGTTTGGCTGAAGATTGTGTGTAGAATTTTACTTCCGGGGAAACAAATGACTGATGTTACTAGGGAGAGGGTAGTGCTTCTATATCGCTTAATAAAGGGCTTACAGGTCAATGTGGGGGCTATTTTGAGGCAGAATATGCTTAAGTTTAGGACCAACAAGCGACGGAGTTTTTGTTATGGAAGCATCATCACTAGGTACCTGAGGGCGTTAATGATTGAGGAGAAAGTGCATGATGTGTGTCCTCCCCGCACTCCCATCTAGTGTGTCACCCGGTTGATATCAAGTGCACTAAAGCGAACAATCCTTCCAACGGACTATGCTGACTGCTATTGATAGGCAAGGTGGTGATGATAGTTTGATGGGGCACATGTTTGGCATGGCTTAACTGCAATTGCACATTGGTGGTCGCCCTATGACTGAGGAGGAGATGGACACACTAGCTGATCGGTACCCTTTGACAGATAATGCGATGCACATATGTAGGATGGGCCTGATGTTCCAAGAACCGATCGATGATGATGATGTAATGGCTGATGAAGATGATGGCTCGGCGGAGGATGAGTTCGAGGACATTGATACCGGAGAAGATGCTTCGGACACAGCCTAGAGGCCGATGAGAGTTCTATTTTACCTTTGCACTTTGTATTAATTTTGAACACTGGGGAAAGTGTATTGTTTAAGTGTGGGGTGGAAGTTGAACTTCATTGTATATAGTTTATTGCTTTATCGAGTCTTTTGATTTTTAGTAGGGTTCGTCGCATTTTGTTTTCGGTTCTTTTCTCGAGGAGAGTCCCTTTGAACTGTTTAGGTCTAGTTTATTGCTTCATTGAGTCTTAGAGTTGTCTAGGAATGACGTTTCCCGATGATGGATAGATGACGACCGTCTTAAAGAAAGATTAGTCATTAGGAGTAGAAGTATGAAGCCTATATCTTTGGCACTTTGAAACCTTGTCTTAATAGTTGGCTAGGCATCATGGGTGGCACCACTTTGTTGCATTAGTAAGATAGTAACCATGAAAACAAGCATAATCTCTTTGTGTTTGACTCTAAGTGGAAAATAAAGAAGTCGGGCTTAATTGTGTAAACACACCGTAATGCATTATATGTGAGCATGCCACAAGTTTGGGTCCTTATGTGTGAAGTGATGCCATGTGTGAGAATATTTCTTTAATTTTGCATTGAATAAGATCTCGAACTTTCCCCAAGTTTTCTTAATGAATAACTTGTGTGAATTGTGGAACGTGATTGAGAAACTTTTTTGAATAGCCAAGTTTAAATGTCGGTTGTAAGCTTCCAAATGAAATATCCCTAGCATAGCCCCATTGAGCCTTGTAGCCTTAATATGTTCTAACCCACTTAATTGAGCCAAACCCCTTTTATTGATACCATTAGTTTGATCCAAAAGTCCTTATTGTACTATGTTGAGTCGAAGAAATAACAAGTTTGGTTGAAATGAATAGGGTGGTAGTGATTTTGTGGAGAAGAAAAAAAAAGGTACAATTGAGACCCCAAGTTGTTGAATGTAAAAAAAAAGGGAAATATTAATAAGAAGAACTAAAGAAAATATGTACATACAACAAAGGGTTTTGTGCAAAAAGAAGAGGACTTAAGTGAAAGTAAAGGCAAGAAATTGAAGTCAATTTGAAAGTATTGGGAAATAAAAAGTTGTGAATGTTAGCAAAGAAAACAAACATGTGCATTAGGGAGAATGAGTCACTAAAGTTTACCCAAATATATCCTCCCTTACCTAAAGCCGACATTACAACCGAATGAAATTCCTCTTGATTCCTGTGAGCATTTTGTGAAAATTAAAGTACACTAAGGGCAATCTTATGGCATGTTAGGATATGTAGAACTTCATTTATGAGTGAGAGACTTCATGTTATGAAAAATGGAATTATACTACAATGAATTGATTGATTGTTGGTGTTGAAAAAAGGCTATACTTATATTAGTGAGGGCATTCACCAAACATGTTTGGTGCTTAATCTTGTGGTATGTTTATATGATATTGCATTAGCCCAAATTTATTTGAAAGGAGTCACGCATAGAGGTTGTGAATTGTTTGAGTGGTGGTCTATAAATAATAGTTGAAATTCATTGCATAAAGTGGGCCACAAGTTTATGATCAAATATGTTTGGTCGATTGTAAAGCGAGGTGAAGAGTCCAAAGGGTTAAGAGCTTAAAATGATATGATAGAGTTGTTCGTGGACTAACAAATATTTAAGTGTGGGGTGGTGATCTTGTACATATTTATATGCCCAATTACGACAAATTACCCATCTTTAACGTTAGTTTAGGACATAATCTAATTGAACTAGCTTGTTTTGGCTCAAGATTGCGATGATTGCACATTAATATACATGATTAGTGATTATGCAGGTTACTAAGGGAAATGATCAAGTGGTGGAAGGAAAGAGGAGTTCAAGGCAATAAGAAGCATCCATGCGCATTGGTGGCGCGGCGCCACAGCAACCCTGGCGCAACAAGGGCATGACGCGCCAGGCAAAGTTAACTGCAGTATGTTTCAGGCATACTAGCAGCGCGACTCACCAGCCTGCCAGGCGCGGCGCCCCAATACCTGTGCGGAGTTTTTGAAGAAAGTTGAAATTAAAAGGACTCTTAGTTGAAATCGAATTCGACTTTATTTTCCTATTTACTATAAATTATAGACCCTTAGGGAATCATTATTGGGGTTTGACTTTTTGATTGGTGTGCAAAAGCAAGAATTCAAGTTTGTAATTGATTTTAATCTCTTAACTCTTTTTATTTTTAAAAAATCACATGAACAATCGTCTTTTGTGGTTTTTGAATAGTATGAGTAGCTAAACACCCTAGTTTTGGGGCTGCATCTATGATTTGAATGTTGAATATTATTTGCTTTTGAATTAATTATTGGTTTTCAACACAAGTTACTTCTATATTCTTTTTTTACTATTTTATGCTTGATCACCATAGGATAAATTTAGTGTCTAATCTTGAAATCGAGAGAGGAGGGATAAGATAGACCATAGATATAAAAAGTTCGATCGAGTACACATTAGATTAAGATGATTTGTGTCCAGGAGTGACGCCCGGAAGAACAATTTGCTTGGTTACGAAATAGGATGAAATATAAATGCTCGCCAATAAGTTTACTTATCCCCGCTCAATGATGTAGCTAGGTATCTAATTGGGGTAGGCGGCGAGAGGTGTATAGCCCGATTCATATAATTAACCATATAAATCAGTAACTTGACAACCAAAGTTAGTTCTAAGTCAATATTATGATGCATGAGATTTAACTTTTGTTGCAGCCTTGGAATTGTCTCTTTCTTGCTTGAAACACCATTTTTAAATCGTTCCATCTTAGTTACTTTTATTTGTTGCTAAAGTAATCGTAATTAATAAAAAACCACCAACTCTTGAATCAATTACTTTTACTTTCAGCTGTTAAATTAAGTTTAAATATAAATTGATCATAAGTCCCTTGGTAACGATAACTCATTTCTAAAAAGAATCTATATTACTTGCGCAACCACGTAAACTTTAGTGTATATTGGGGAGCAACATATTTATATCAATCATAAGTAGAACCAAGACCCTTTCTTTGAACATGTTCTTTAAATGTCTTTGGTTGTAAGCCTTTTGTTAATAGATTTGCAATCATGAGATAAATTCTAATATTCTTAAGTAACACTCTCTGATTTCGAATTTCTTCTTTGACAGTAAAGTACTTTAATTCAATATTTTTGACAAAATTGGAGTACTTATCATTTCTGGAGAAGAATATTGTTGCACGATTATCACAATAAATTTTCAGCGGCTTGGTAATGATGTCGATAACCCCAAGTCCTAATATAAAGTTTCGCACCCATAATGTATGAATTGTGGCTTCATAACGTGCCATAAACATTTTTTGCAGCTTTTTAGTTATCAATTCCAGGGATACTTTGATATCCTCCTAGTAGTCCAACCACAAAGCTAATATACGGTCTTGTGCAAGCTTGAACATACATCAAACTTCCAAAATAGAAGATTAAGGAATTGAGATCATTTCCTTTCATTCTACATCATTCTTTGGGTATAACATGAGATGAAATTTGTCCCTTTTTTTAATAGAGAACTATTCCTGCTGAACAACTGTTCATGTTAAATCTCTCTAGAACTCTTTTGATATTGCCATTTTAAGACACTCCAAATAATTCTTGTGATCTATCATGGAATATTTCTATACCTATCACATAGGATGTCTCACCCATATCTTTCATTTCAAATTTCATAGAGAGAAAGCCATTTGTCTCAAGCAATTATGCCTAAATCATTCGCAACAAGAAAATGTCATCAACATACAAGACTAAAAATGTAAACTTACTACCACTGATCCTTTGGTATATACACAGATCAACGATAATTTCCTTAAATCCAAAAGATGTTATGATATCATTAAATTTTATATACCATTTTCGGTGAGGCTTGTTTGAGTTCATATATTGACTTCTTTAGTTTACACACTATTTGATTTTTACCTTTAATTTTGAAACCCTTTGGTTAGTCCATATAAACATTCTCCTCGGGGTATCAATTAAGAAAGACAGTTTTCACATCCATTTGATGCAACTCTAAATCATAATGAGCTACCAAAGCCAAAATAATTCTTAATGAGTCTTTCTTTGAGACTGCTGAAAAGGTCTCTTTATAATAAATGTTTTCTTTTTTAGTGTCTCCCTTGGCAAAAAGTCTGACTTTATATCATTCAATATTACCATTTGAATCATGTTTGGTCTTGTAGACCCATCTACACCCGATTCTTTTCAAACTTTCTGGTAATTGAACGAAATCTCAAACTTTGTTATATTATATGGATTTTAAATTTTCATTCATGGCGTTAAGTCATTTATCAGACTCAGTAATTTATATGACTTGTGAAAATGAAACCAAGTCTTTATTAATTCAATGTCAAAATCTGACTCTTGCAAATAAATCACATAATCATTTGAAATGACCAATTTTCTTTCTCTTTGAGTTAGTTCAAATCTTTATTAATCCAATGTCAAAATCTGACTCTTGCAAATAAATCACATAATCATTTGAAATGACCAAATTTCTTTCTCTTTGAGTTAGTTCCTTCTTGAAGTGTTTCATCCAAATGTTGTTCAACATTGTTAAAGCGTTCTTCAACAAGAGTTTCAACATTTGTTATTGGTGTGGAAATAGATACATGCATGGGCATTGAGATATTTACCCTTACCACGTTAATTTCCACACTTTGTCGTTCAACACTCCCACTAACTTCACCATTCTGAAGGAATTATATATGCAATATGGACCTGAAAATTATTTTGATTCGCTATACTTTCCATAATATTCACCACCTCTATCTGACCTAATAATTTTCACTTTTCTATCTAATTGTCTTTTAACCTCATTAACGTACACTTTGAGAGCGTCCGATGCTTGAGATTTTTCTTTGAAAAAATAGATAAATTCATAACGCGAAAAATCATTGATAAAGGTGATAAAATATATATTTTTTATCCACCAAAAGATGGAACATCAAAAGGTTCGAAACACCAGTGTTTATAATTTCAAAAAGCTGAGTGCTCTTTGTGGCACCTTTCTTTGTATGTTTGGTTTGTTTTTCTTTAATGAAATCCAAACATATATCAATATCAATAAAATTCAAATTCAGAAGAATCTCATTCTTTACTAACCTTTTTTTAATTTTTCTTTGGATACATGACCCAAATGTTTATACCATAAATAAGTAGAACTTTTATTTAGTGAATTACGTTTAATTCCAACATTTTGATGAATAGTTACAAGGAATTCTGAAAAATTATTATCGAGTTTCAATCTATATAAACCATCAATAAGAACACCAGAGCCATAAAAAATAGTATTCTTATATAAATTGAAACAACCATGTGCAAACTTAAAATCCAATCCAGAAACATCAAGTATTGAAAGAGAAATCAAATTCCTAGAAAATGAAGGAACATAATGAATTTCTAATTGATCAAGGTGATGTCTAGTCTCCAAGATCAAACTATAATTCCCTATGCCTTCAATTTTAGCCTTCATGTAATTTCCCGTGAACAAGAAATCCTTATTTAGATTTGTAGTTTAGATCGTAGTGAATCCCGTACAACATAGTGGATACATTAGTAGTTGCACCAGAATCAAGCCACCAAGTATTATTAGGGACTTCTACTAAATTTGATTTGAAACATACAAAAACACTAAATGTATCTTTCTTTTCAAACCAAGCTTTACATTTTAGGTAATCTTTCTGATAGTGACCTTCCTATTTATAGAAACGACACACATCATCCTTGAGTTCCTTAAGTGCATCTAGTGGAACTTTAATAGGTGTTTGCTTTTCTTAAACTTGTTGGATTTCACTTTAAGTCCTTTACCATCTCCTTGACCCATGAGGTTAATGAAATGACCTCCTTGTTTCTTAAGTCTTAACCCCTCTTGAGTAAGCATACTGGATAATTCATTAACATCCCACTTATCCTTAATAGTGTTATCGTTAAGTTGGAATGGTCCACACTCAAGAGAAAATGAGTTTAAAGTAAAATGAACCAAGAAGGTGTCAACCACTTTCATCCATAAGGTCGAAAATCTTGCTGCAATGTTAGTCATCTCGACAATATGATTTTGCATACTAAGTGACCCATCAAATTACATGGTAGTGAGTTCAGTCATTAGTGTACCAACGAGAGACTTATCAGCACAATGAAAACGTTCTTCCATAAACTTCAGGTATTCCCTGACACTTTCTATTTGTGGAATAGTACTTTTAATGTTGTTAGCAACAATCATTCACATAAACATAAGGCTCAATCTATTAGAGCACTTCCATGATTTATGAAAAGACTTCTCTTCCTCACTGCTCTTATCAATAATGGTAGTGGGTTTGTCATTTAGCAAAGCCAAGTCAAGATCCATCACACCTTAGTGGAACTGGACTTGTTCATGCCAGTCAGAGAAGTTCAATCCATTGAACAGAGTAACAGACGAAGCATGCGAATGAAAAGAAATAACTGCAAAACAGATATACATTCTCACAAATAAAAAATAATGCGAATTCAGTAAAGCGATAAGAATAATATCGTAATTCTTTATTGGGTAGATACTACGACACATTATCATAATTTAAATGTCATTTATCTTTAATAGGTAATTGAATATTTTTAATCAAACATATACGAGATCTTTGGATATACAATATATATTTGACTAAAAATATTAATTTACCACATCATTTTCACTATTCTTAGAATGATGAGATCACTTTGGGTAAATTCTCCCGTTCTAGCAACAGTGAAAGTCAAATTATCTATATATATGTTTTTTATGCATTTAATTAACCTTCATAGATAAATGATAATTTTATGAGCGCATGTTTTTCTTAACCATACTAGATTGGTCACTTTGGTGACTAACAAGCTATATGAATACAAATGCACACATAATCTCATAAATTTTGTGCATGTGAATAGTTTTATACATTTTAGTTTGGCCACTTTGGTGAATAACAAACTATAGAAACATAATACATGCATCAAGTGATCATAAACATGATATGTGTAGACGTTAATTTTCTCTAGTTTGGCCACTTTGGTGACTAACAAACTATGTAAATACAAAGCACACATAACATCATAAAATTTTGTGCATGTGGATTATTTTAAACATTTTAGTTTGACCACTTTGGTGACTAACAAACTATAAAAACATAATACATGCATCAAGTGAACATAAAAATAATATGTGTAGACATTAATTTCTCTATATTGATTACTTTGGTGACTAACAAACTATATAAATACAAAGTAAACATAACGTCATAAAATTTTGTGCATGTGGATAATTTTAAACATTTTAGTTTGGTCACTTTGGTGACTAACAAATTATAGAAACATAATACATGCATCATGTTGAAAATCAGACTCAGTCTCTCCTAGAATATTGAATATTTCAATAAATAATGAATTTTACTAAACCACATATGCCAAGTGATCATAAAACAAAACATAATTATTTATTTATTTAGGGATGGTGGGTGGTAATTACTCATTATTACCCTACCAAGACTGATCCGGTTATATAATGTCACGCCTCGAGCCTACACCCTGGGCGAGACTAGCACTTGGTGACCATCGTTGGCCTCGAGCGAACCCTTGTCCTGGATTACTCAACTCAACGGAAGACTTAACTTTACTTAATATAACAGTAAAGAACATTTTCAAGGGAAAAATACTCCAAATGTAATAATATAGCCAAAATAACAATTGAGTCTCCAAGTTAAAGCATATGAAATTTAAGATAAAAGAGACATCAAGCGAACAATCTAATTGACTATCTGTCTATCAAACCTCTAAATTGACTGAGACGAATGTTGGGACAAACCCACAACATTCTATTGAACTAACTAGAAAGCAATAAAAAGATCCTCTGGAATGCAAGGAGGCTCACCACTGACTCTGAAGCTCAAATTGGATCAACGAAGCGCTGTGTGCTGATCCTGGTTACCTGCGCCTGCCTCATAAGATGATGCAGGTCAACTGGCATCAACACATTGAATGTACGAGTATGCAAGTTGGAATGCTAAACACAACTATAAGGCTTGAAAGAAGTAAGAATTAACTTACTTTGGCTCTGCTCAACTCAAGAAGTCATAACTCAATATAAAGAAGTAAAGACATATGTAGTATAAGGAAAACTTATAAAACAGTGTAAACACTTGTTGGCAATTTGGGAACTTGACAACAAACTCAACAATATCTTTCTTCATGCCTTCCCACCAATATACCTCTCTAAATTCGCGCATCTTGGTGGAACCCGGATGAATGGAATATCTGGAGCTTTGAGCCTCCTCCAGGATCCTCTTTTGGAGTCCATCCACCCTAGGTACACAATCTACCCTGGTACTTCAGCACACCATCTTTACCTTGTTCAAAAGCTAATAATCTTTGGTTATGGACACTTGCCTTCAAATCAAGCAAAATAGGGTCTTGATCTTGCTTCTCTTTCACCTCTGACACTAATGATGACTCAGCCCCATTAGTCACCACTATTCCTCCTTCTGTGGAATCCATAAGTCTGACTACCAAACGTGCAAGTCTGTGCACATCTTTAGCTAACTCCCTCTTTTCTTATTCAACATGGGCGGTACTACCCATGGACAACCTGCTTAAGGCATCAACAACCACATTAGCCTTACCTGGGTGGTAAAGAATACTCATGTCATAATTTTTGAGTAATTCTAACCACCTCCTCTGTTTCAGATTTAGTTCCTTATGAGTGAATACATATTGGAGGCTCTTGTGATCAGTGAATATGTCAACATGAACACCATGCAATTAGTGACGCCATATCTTCAAAGCAAACACTAGTAGAGATAATTTCAAGTCATGAGTTGGATAATTCTTCTCATGAACCTTCAACTGTCTGGAGGCATAATCTATCACCTTTCCATTCCGCATTAACGCACAGCCTAAACCAACTCTTGATGCATCACAGTACACAACAAAAACTTGAGTACCCTCTAGTAAGGTCAAAATCAGAGCGGTAGTTAATCTCTTTTTCAATTCCTGAAAGCTTTTCTCACAAGCTTGAGACCATTGAAACTTGAATGTATTCTGCGTTAGCTTGGTCAAAGGAGACGAGATAGACGAAAAACCTTCAACAAATCTCCTATAATACCAGCCAAACCTAAGAAACTCCTTATATCTGTTGGAAATGTGGGTCTAGGCCAACTCTGAACTGCTTCTATCTTCTGGATGTTAACTCTAATCCCATCACCGGAAACGATGTGGCCTAAGAATGCCACAAACTTTAGCCAAAACTCACACTTGGAGAACTTGGCATATAGTTCCTTATCTTTCAAAGTCTGCTGAACAATCCTGAGGTGACTAGCATGATCTTCTTCATTCCTTGAATAAACCAGTATGTCATCAATGAAGATAATGACAAACAAATCTGAATAAGGTTTGAAGACTCTTCTCATAAAATCCATGAATTTTGTAGGTGTATTTGTCAAACCAAAAGACATAACCAAGAATTTCTAATGCCCATATCTGGTTCTAAAAGCTGTCTTTGGAATATCACATTCCCTCACTTTCAACTGATGGTAGCCTGATCTGAGATCTATTTTTGAGAAGCAGGAATCACCTTGAAACTGGTCGAAAAGATCATCTATCCTTGGGAGAGGATATTTATTCTTGATGGTCACCTTATTCAATTGGCGGTAGTCTATACACATCCTAAGGGAACCATCTTTCTTTCTTACAAATAAGACAAGAGCGCCCCACGGTGAGACACTTGGTCGAATAAAACCTTTATCTAAAAGATCTTTCAATTGTCCTTTTAGCTCCTTTAATTATGTTGGTGCCATTCTGTATGGAGGAATAGAGATAGGACGAGTATCTGGAATGATGTCTATGCCGAAGTCTATCTTTTTTCAGGATGGACTCCGGGTAGATCATCAGAAAAACCTTCTGGAAACTCTTTCACCATAGAAACTGACTGAAGGGAAGGTACCTTAGCACTTGAGTCATTAACTCAAACTCAGTGATAGATACACCCCTTTGAAACTAACTTCCTCGCCTTAAGGTACGAAACTAAACGACCCTTAGGCTCTTGTGAGCTACTACTCCACTCTGTGACTGGCTCATTTGGAATCTGAAACTTTACAACTCGAGTTTTACAATCTATTGACGCATAACAGGAATGAAGCCAGTCCATACCCAAAACGACATCAAAATCTACCATGTCTAACTCTACTAGATAAGTCATGGTGTTTTTGTGATTGATAGAAATAGGACAATCACAATAGACTCTTTCCGCTAGAATAGACTCTCCATCAGGGGTAGAAACACAAAAAGGTTTACAAAGTTTTTTAGGAAGAATCTCAAACTGATTTGCACTATAAGAAGTTACAAAAGATAAGCTTGCTCTTGGGTCTAAAAAAGCATATACATCAAAAGTAAATACTTTGATCATACCCATGACAACATTTGGAGAGTTCTCTTGCTCTTGGCGGTTAGGGATTGCATAGAGACGATTTGCCCCTCCGCCAGTACCAGAAGTGGCTCCTCTAGGTGCAGCCTTGTCTGGTGGAGCAACTAATGAGGATTGGGGTCTATTGCCTGGATTTCCACCTCCTTGCTTACTCTTAGGACAATCTTTCATGTAGTATCCCTCTTGACCACACTTGAAGTAACCCGACTGGCCATAACGACACTTACGGCGTGGTTTCTACCACACCCACCACAAGAAGGAGCCCAACTACCACATTGTGCCACACTACCTTGGGATTTTGGTCTAGCGTTTTGGACATTGTACTCACCTCTATTTCTTTGGCACAAGTGCTCTAGCAGATAATCGTGCATGTCCCTTATGTTTTTGAAATTGTGACCGACTCGAACGACTTTTCTGTTGCCCAGACTCATTCACGGTCTTGGCCTTCTTATTTCTGTACTCTTCTCTGTCCCTCACATTTTCCTCTTCAACTTGCTACACACAGACCATTGGCCTAGATATGTCCATGTCGCCAATTAACATCGCAATCCTACCTTCTTTGATCGAAGCACGCCCCAAGCCAGCGACAAACAAACTCATTTTGGTCACCATATCCGGAGCATAGCGAGACAAGTGGGTGAACTTCAACCCATAATAAAGTACACTCAGGGAGTAATGTTTCAAGGTAAGGAACTTCCCTACCTTTGCTTCCTTCAGTTCTCGAGAAAAGAAATGCCCCAAGAAGGCTTCTTCAAAGCAAGCCCAACTTGGGTGAGGTGCATCCTCAGCACTACCATCCTTCCATTGATCAAACCAGGTTCTAGTCATACCCTTCAGTTGATATGCAGCTAACTCAACTCTCTCAGCTCAAACCACATGCATCACCTCGAACACCTTTTTTAACTCTTCGACAAAGTTTTTCGGTTCCTCAGTGGTGTTCGAAACAGTGAAGCTTAGGGGATTCATCCTCAAGAATTCCCGAATCCTTGAAGTGTTAGCCCTTTCTTGTCGAGATCCTCTTTGTTTCCCGACTTGGTTGGTTAAGCTTGACTCAACATCCGGATAACTTCACGGAACTCAACATTTGTGGCTTCTCCTTGCGGACATATCAGGTGCATTGGGTAACTCTTGTTCCTCAACATTTCTTCTGGAGGGACGATCTCTCGCTGCTCTTTTTGGAGGCATTGTAAATCACTGAAATACGCGCAAGCACGAGTTAGAGAGAGACTTTTAGGGATAAACTCTAATGCACGAAAAGAATATTAAAGAAGTGAGACATTCCAAAATGTTTTACCTTCCTAATCATAGATGTGTCACACTTCATACCGATGACTAAGACTCTACAGACACGAATTCATGGACTCCCTAGGTCTCTTGAAATCTGTGCTCTGATACCAAGTTTGTCACGCCCCGAGCCTACACCCTGGGCGGGACTGATACTCGGTTACCATCGTTGGCCTCAAGCGAACCCTTGGCCTGACTTACTTAACTCATAGTGGAAGACTTAACTTTACTTAATATAACAGTAATGAATATTTTCAAGGGAAAATACTCCAAATGTAATAATCTAGACAAAATGGCACTTGAGTCTCAGAGTTAAAGCATCTGAAATGTAAGATAAAAGAGACATCAAACTGAACAATCTAATTGACTATCTGTCTATGAAACCTCTAACCTGACTGAGATAAATGTTGGGACAAACCCCACAACATTCTATTGAAGTAACTACAAAGCAATAATAATAAACTCAACAAAGCATTGCGTGCTGATCCTGGTTACCTGCGTCTGCATCATAAGACGATGCAGGGCAACTGGCATCAACACACTGAATATACGAGTATGCGAGTTGGAATGCTAAACACAATTATAAGTCTTGAAAGGAGTAAGAATGAACTTACCTTGGCTCTGCTCAACTCAAGAAGTCATAACTCAATATAAAGTAGTAAAGACGTATGCAGTATAAGGAAAACTTAAATTTTTTTGTAAAAACTTAGTTCATTAAAGATAAACAATAATAGACTCAACTTTACTTATATATGAAAGTAATATAATTTCTGTGGGAGATTCTCTAACTGACAACCATCATTATGAGCCTAAGTGATGATTCGACGTATTACCTCACATTGCAAAAAGACCGCCCTATACCTTGTTGTCGGTATAGAACCTGAACTACTAAGTGGATTCACTAGTCTATGCTAAAAAGCACAAAGGAATCATCTAAAAAGTATGATATTTTATCTGTCCATGATGACTACATGGTTTACGGAGATTTTAGTAAATATGAACTCGCGTCACCATATCGGTTCTCAATACTACTCCCAAAATACTTAGCTCATATATTTTTAAATCAACTTCTTCTCTAGTTTGAGGTAATTGCACAAACTTAGCTTCAACGACTTTCTTCGAAATCATAATTTTCTTTTTCTCTTACTAAAACTAGCCATAGGCTCTGTGGAAGTCTAGCTTCCTTTCTTTCTCAAAAGTTTGAATACATTTTGCTTAAATTCTTAGGGACTGCTTAGTTCCCTTATAACTCTTGACAAGTGAACTCAACTTGTAAATCTTTGCTTAACTTGAGACTTAACTCTTATGGAATACTTAGTTTCCTTATAGCTTATGAGACTTTAACTCAACTCTTTAATCTTTTCTCGACTTGTATCTTGATCCTTAAAACAACGTAACATATTTGTTTAAGACTCTTTAATGCTTTAGGAACTTACTTTGGCTAGCTTCTTAACTTTTAGACTTGACTCTAAGCTTCTTTGACTTTGATCTTAACTTCCCTTGAATTGGATTATGGTATCAAGGATCATGATATCATGTTTATGGATAATTTCATGATGTTTAGATGTACTTTAGAGTGTTGGAATCAACTCTTAGGAACTAGTACGAAAAGATGGGGAGATATGGGACCTTCAGGTGACCCTGGCGCTCTGAGAGGAGCGGGGATCTAGAGCCTGACGGACAGAGGTTGTACTCAGGCGCTCTGGCTGGCGCGGCGTGTCAGAGCCTGACGGGCAGAGTTTGTCCTAAGGGGCTATGGTAGGCGCGGCCCAGGGCTGTCAGACGGGTTTTCCGACTTTTCTTCTCCAATTTTCAACTCTAAACCTCCCGAAATTCCATGGATCTTCCCCCAAACACTTAGGATCACTAATATACTCAATACCCAATAGTTTAGACTCGTAAAACAGCTCGGAAACACGAATCAAACAACTAAAGGTATTCTACAACCCAACCAATAGGGATTTAACAATTGTTTCCTCAAGAACTTCAAGATTTATCATTCAATCTATATAATACTTGCTGAGTTAAACATATTGGTGTGTGGGTGAACGAACCCAACATAGAAAGATTTCACATACTTCTATAGCGATCACCCCCGACAAATTCCACTAGCGAAACCTTAGCGTTCTTGAAGAATTCTTGATCTTCCTCTTCTCTTCTCTTTTCTTGCAAGCCCTAAGCGTTCTCAACTTTTTTAAAACTGAATTGTACTTGGTTTTACCCCTAATAAACCTCTAAAAAAAATTAGGAAATACTAGGGTAAAAAGACTACTTTACCCTTACTAAAATCCGGATTGGACTTTCCTCTATCCAACAGCCCAACTTCTGAAAGACACATCTCCCTCATATGACATCAAAAATGCACAAACTTTGAGTCGTTGGAAAGATCTTCCCAAGGGATTTCCAACCATATAAAGAACTAACCCTAACTCCTCTTCAGCTGAGAATTATGACCGTTTGAAAATGACCAAAAACATCACTTTTTACACTTAGGAATTTTTTTCCAGATTTCCCTATTTATTTCCAAAAATGATTATTCTTTGTTTCTTAGCTTATTATTAATTATTTCAAGTTACGAGATGTTACATATAATTTATGAAGATTATCTGTCAAACAATTCAGGCTCTGTTGCCACATGTAAGATTAAATACTTAATAAATAATATCATGATCTTGAACACGATAATCTTACATAGTGATCGCTAAGGAACATACCTGATGAGGAAGACATCATCACAGAAAAAAAACGAAAGCGTTAGTCGTAAATTGGATTATACCTCTTTTCCCTAACTTTATGTTATCACAACCGTCAATGATGGAATTATTGTAGAGAATATGTGGTAACCCTAATGGGTGGAAGGAGGACCAATTTACAGAGGTTGTGACTTGATCTGGTACGTCCATCAAGTAACCAATGTACGCATGAGACCTATTCCTTATTAAATACTATTTATGGTATTACTTGGATTACAAGTAAACTTGGGCCATAATTAAGAAATAATTAATAATAAATAATAATTATTCTTACATCATATCCACTCTAGGGTTTCATCAAAATATCATCATTGATTAACCATATATAAAGAAAAGGTGATAGTTGTTCATAACATGCCAACATCTATGCTTACTTAAACAAGAAATTAAAATCCAATATAATAATCACGAATAAATAATCAGCTAACCTAGAGTCTACCACAGTCTTCTGTCTCAAACACAAGATTAGTTCAACATATATATAAGAGGTCACATAAGACATACCAAGTGATATCATGCAATGCAATGCATATGATAAGAAAATGATATGGTTGAAAAGGAATTAATGCATACACGCTAGCTCTCTAGCTAGGTCCTATTTCATGAGGAACTCACGAGGTTGATGTAATGCATTCTGAACCTACTTTTAGGCCATCACTGAATAACCTAATAAAGACAACTACATATATATCTCCTAACCGTATCTCTATACATTTGGATCCTCATATATATATATATATACAAGAACCATATCATTCACCAATGTACTATGCATGTGAACTCATATGAAAGTATGAATAAATTCCTCAGATACGAGAGAATAGAAGTGTATAATTAATGCTATTAGTATATTACGTTGTCATTGATAGTGGCAAAATATCTTAGATTGAAAAGGAAATTACAAGTTGTATATGCAGTAATATTAACTACTAAAAATATCCACGACGGTTATTAAAGTTTTGTTGATAGAAGTATCAGATTACTTGACATCCATTTGCACTTTAGAAATTCATTTTTCACTACAATTATAATGTGCCCCTTCGATTATTCCCATTGGGAAAATGTTCTGGTCCTTTTGTGATTATTATATGCCACTAAATTACTAGGGGATACTGTTCTGCGTAAGATTGTTAGTCGATTGTGTATGCAAAAAACAAATAGACTAGAGTTTCTTTCGGTAGGGTGCCTGTAGGACTCAACAAATGAACTAAGTAAGTAAAATCAAATACTTTACATGATTGCAAAAATAAAATAAAATTGTATTCCTGGAATCTCTATCAAAGCTATAGCCCTATGTTTTATTTTCTCTATGAACAACCTCTACATATTTACTTTGTATCATGTTCTTGTTTTAGTATAATCATCTACCAGTCTAATCTTGTATTTGAAAGCCCTTTTAAATAATTAGAACTTGTTTAATTTAGTAAATAGTTATTATAAGTGTCTGTCGCTTCAATATTTGTTCGCTTAGAATTACTTCAATTTATTACTTGTACGACCGCATACACTTGTGTATGTTGTTGGAATCTATCACGTAGCATTATGGATCAAGTTAAATAATGCATGGGCCTTATAGAAATAAATTGGAAATGATGTAGATTAATCAACTCATGCATAGAGAGATGGAAAGGGAACAATTATATCAACATCAACTAAGACCCATAAAGATCAAATAGAACCCTAAGAGATTTAGGAGAAATTTATTTGGAAATTTAGAAATCTTCGGGACCCATAGGATGAATGGAATTTAGTGGTGAAACCCTACATACCTTGAGGATCAAATCCCAAAAGCAATGATGGGATAGGAGACTTTAGGCTTAAAACTCTATTCTTCTTGAACTTGAGAGAGAACTGGAGAAGATAAATTAAGATGAGATTTTGGATTTTGAGTGAATGATGGAGTTGGGGTAATATAAGGAGAAGAGTAGTTATAGGACTTAAAATTAGGGTTAAAACGACATAGTATAGGTATTAGATGCATATGAAAACACCCAAATATTTTTAAGAAATAATTGTCGGAGGATGGACCATAGAAATTCCTAGGCATCATGGTGGTCAACCGTAGGTCGAATTGCTATGCCTTAAAATTGGTCAACATCCTATGACACCATACTACAAATCGTTGAACATCCTACAGTCTGTAGACCTCAATTTCAACCTAATTGTTTTACTGGAAGTCTGGTTTCTTCCTACGAAACCAATTCTATGACCCATAAAATAATCACCGACCCATCAAATCCTTCCATAGTACTGAGGTTCTAAATAAATTCTCCGAATCCTTCTACAAGGCCATCGACATTTCGTCCAAATTTTTATGGTTCGTCTTGTCAAGTCGTAAATCAGACTCCAGAAACTTGAAGTTTCCAAACTCACCTCTAGGTTCTACGATTTCCATCCTACGTCTCATAGGCAAGTCTTGAGACCACTGCTTCAGCAATTTTTTTTGCACTTCGCCTTTCCATCTTGACTTTTCTCTTTCTGAGTTGTTAAAAAGGGAAATAGACTTCGTCAGTGACCTTCTCCAAGGTACGCGACCTATCTTTATTCCTCCCTTCATATGGACCTAGTAGAACTTAAGGAGTTAAGGGATCAATTGAAAGATTTGTTAGATAAGAGTTTCATTAGACAAATATAAATATATTTGGTGTCCTAGTCTTTTTTTAGAAGAAGGACGATTCTCTCTAAATGTAAAATACCTATCGGCAATTGGATAAGGTTACTAGAAAAAATTAGTATCCTATTCCAAATATAAATGACTTGTTTGATCAATTCCAAGGTTAGAGTTTCTTATCCAAGATTGACCTTTAGTCGGGTATCCTAATTGAAGTTGAAGGAAAATGGCATCTCGAAGATGCTTTTTGAACATGGTAGCTTCATTATAAGTTTTTGATAATGTCTTTTGGGTTGACTAATACCATGGTGGCCTTTATGTATTTAATTAATAGCATCATTAAGAAATATCTTTACATGTTCATAATTGTATTTATTGATGATATTTTCATTTACTCATGGAGTGAGGATGAAGTTGAAAATTTGAGGATTGTGTTACAAATTCTTAAGGATCATGAACTGTATGCTAAGTTTAGATAGTGTGAGTTTTGGTTGAGGTACATTGCTTTCCTTGGCCATATCGTCTTGTGTGAAGGTATTCAAATTGATCCTAAGAATATCGGTGTTGTTAAGAAATGGCCTAGACCTTTTTCCACTTCTGATTTATGGAGTTTCTTGGGTTTGTGGAAGTATTTTCTGATTACGTTGACTTTGACGATTATAACTCAAAAGAAGGCAAAATTTCTATGGTCACACGCTTGTGAGAAGAGTTTCTAGGAATTGAAAGATCAACTTACTTCAGCCTCCATATTGACACTGCCGGAAGGGTTAGATGGTTAATTTTGTGTTTTATTGTGATTCTTCTCTATTTAATCTTGGTTTTGCTTTTATGCAACATGGTAAAGTCATCGCTTATGCTTCAAGTAAATTGAAGGTGCATTAAAACATTTATCCGGCTTATGATTTCGAGTTAATGGTGGTAGTGTTTGATTTTAATATTTGGAAGTATTACCTATAGGGTGTTCATGTAAATGTGTTTACAGGCCAAAATAGCTTAAATATGTGTTCACTCAAATGTATTTGAATCTTCACCAAAGGGGATGACTTGAGCTATTGAAGGATTACAACATGAGTGCATTTTATCATCTGCATAAAGCGAATGTGGTGGAGGACGCTCTTAGTCGACTATCAATGGGTAGTGCTGCTCATGTTAAGGATGGTAAGAAAGAGTTAGTTCGTGATGTTCATGGGTTGGGCCGATTGGGTGTTTGTTTGGTTGATTCTAATGAAGTTGGAGTCATTGTTCAAAATTGTTCGAAATCGTCTCTTGTATCATATGTCAAAGCTAAGAAAAATCTTGATCCAATATTGGTTGATTTAAAGAAGACGGCTTCTGAAAAAGCCATTGAGGCTTTCTCCCAAGGGGGAGATGTGTCCTTCGATATCAAGGTCAATTATGTGTTAAATGTTAATGAGTTGAGAAATCAGATTTTGATAGAAGCTCACTGTTCTCGATATTATATTCACCCATGAGCCACCAAGATGTACCGCGACTTGCGGGAGGTCTATGGGTGGAATAGGATGAAGAAGAATATTGCAAAATTTGTGCCTAAATGTGTGAATTATCAAAAAGTTAAAGTTGAACATCATACGCTAGGTAGTTTGGCTCAAGATTTTAGTATTCGTACTCAGAAGTTGGAAGATCTCAATATGGATTTTCTTATGAGTTTACCTGTCTTCAGTTTGACTTGATTTGGATTATTGTGGACCGAATGACAAAATCAACTCAATTTTTCACCATAAAGACTTCATTTTCAACTAAAGAGTAGGCCAAAATTTATATTCGGGAAATGGTGAGGTTGCATAAGTGCCCTTGTATATTATCTTTGACCGTGACACTCGGTTCACATCTCAGTTTTGGAGGTCATTTCTGAAAGGTCTTGGTACACAAGTTAAACTTAGCATGAATTATCATCTTCAAACTGATGGACAGGATGAACATTCTATCTAGACCTTAGTAGATATGTTAAGAGCTTGCCTGATTAATTTTTAAGGGTAATTAGGATGACCATTTGCATTTAATTGAATTTGATTATAATAATTTCTATCATTCTAGCACTATGATGGCTCCTTTTGAGACTCTTTATGGTAGGAGGTATAGGTCTCCTATTGGTTGGTTTGAAGTTGGTGATGTTGCACTGATAGGACCTGAGTTGGTACATGAGGCTATGGAAAATATTCGACTTATTAGTGATAGGTTGAAAGCGGCTCAAAGTCGACAAATGTCTTATGCATGTGGTCAAAGAAGAGAGATAGAATTTTATGTTAGCGATTGAGTTCATTTGAAAATCTCACCTATGAAGGGTGTAAGGAGATTCGGAAAGAAACGGAAGCTTAGTCCCCTCTATGTGGGCCCTTATCAAATTTTAAGATGTATTGACAAGGTTGTTTGTTAATTAGAGTCACCTAATGTTTAGCATCGGTACATCCGATATGCCATGTCTTTTTGTTGAAAAAGTGTGTTGGAGATCCGACGTCCGTTGTACCTTTAGAGGGTTTGAGAGTTAAAGAAAACCTTTCATGTGAAGAGGTTCCAGTTGAGTTTTTAGACCGCAAAGTTCAAAAGTTGAGAAACAAAGAAGTTGCTTCCGTGAAAGTTCTTTGGAGGAATTAATTAGTTGAGGGTGATACTTGGGATGCCGAAACTGATACGATGTCCAATACCCTTAAGTTGTTTGATTTAAAAGTCAAATTCACATATTGATCTTTGGCTTGCATATACATAAAGCTCAATCTAGTTATGCCTACTTATTTTCCAGCTAGTTTAATTTAGAGATGCAATTCTGATATTTCAAGCTTCACTTGAAGTTCCTTTCACAATTTCTTCTTATCCTTCTTCGTCTGCTTAAGATTAGTTTAAAATCCCGAACTCTTCTTTTTCTAACAAATTGTCACCAATCAGCAAGCAGTAACCAAACACCACTAGGCTGCTTGACAAGTTTCCTCTCAAATAGGGGAACCACCTCAACGCATTCATGATATGCAACTTCATCATATTCCACCCTCATCTTAGTTATCGATTGTCTTCATCGAAAAGTTGAACTGCTAAGGTTTTTATTTCCAGTTGTGTTGATTCATGATGTCTGCAATTACTCCTGCTGATCGTTGACCTTAGCTTGCAAGTAGAGTAATGGAAAATATCCCATATCATTCACTTTCGCTTCGACAAAAACTTCTAATTTAGCTAGTAATTCTATGGACAATGGATAGCTTGTTTAAGGTATCAAGTTTTGACTAATTCTTCAAATTAGTTAGTTTGCAGAAATCAAGTTGTGGGTCTATTTTCTAGGATTAGTGGGTTTATGTTTTACTTAGTCAATGATATTATATTCTTATTGTAGTGGACCATGTTTACCACTTTTCCATTAGTCATGTATTGCTTTATTTTAGCTTTAGTAGTTAATTTTAAGCCTATAAAATGGCAATATGAATTTGGTTTTTAAGTAGGAAAGTTTTGCAGTAAAAGAAACCTTTTGTCGCTCAAACTCTTTCATTTATTTTTGCCATCCAACAAATTTGGTATCAGCGCCAGTTTTAAGAGTAATGAGAGATAAAATTTTAGCTCCAAAAATACCAAACCACAGAAACAATGGAAGCACCAAACCACAGAAACAATGGCAGCTAACTCTAACAGTAACTCCCAACATCTTCCAATATTATTTTTGGAGTCTTAAAATGAAGACTCTCTTCAAGTCTCAAGAGTTGTGGGACTTGGTGGAGATTGGATTTGCATATCCGGATGAAGGCCACGCACAATGGCTACGGGAGAATTGGAAGAAAGATTCGAAGGTGTTTTTCCTAATTCAGCAAGCCCTTCATGATCATATCTTTCCCTGAATTTCAGCAGCAGAGACTTCTCACGAAGCTTGGGAAATTTTGCAACAAGACTATATGGGAGATAAGAAGGTAATTACTGTAAAATTACAAACTTTGCGTCGTGATTTTGAAACTTTACTGATATAAAGTAATAAATCTGTTCAAGATTATATGTCTAGAGTTTCTTCTATTGTTAATCTCATGAAATCGTATGGGGAGAATATTAATGATGAAATTTTTGTGGCAAAGGTGTTGAGATCTTTAACCAAAAAATTTGAGCATGTGGTTGCTGCTATTGAAGAATCCAAGGATTTATCTGATTATTCATGTGTTGAATTAATGGGTTCTTTATTATCTCATGAAGATAGGATAAACAAGTCTCATGAGAAAATTGAAGAAAAAGCATTCCGGGTGGAAGAGGAGTCATCTTTCTCCAAAGAAAAATCCTCAAATTTTTCTGGCAGAGGTAGAGGAAGAGGCAGATTTCATGGCCGAGGTAGAGGCAGTCAATTCAGTGACACTCGTCAGCCCAAGAGTGATTTTTAGTGCCAGTATTACAAGATGTTCGGTCATATTGAAACACATTGTTGGACTAAGCAAAAGGACGAGCAGAATCTAGCAAATTTCTCTGAGAACACAGAGAATGAACATAAACTCTTCATGGCTCATTCTTCAGTCACTAACATTACTGATAATGTTTGGTTTATTCATAGTGGATGATCAAATCATATGAGTGGTATAAGGTCTTTATTTAGAGACCTCGATGTGTCACAAAAGAGTGAGGTTGGTGATGACAAGCAAGTTCGAGTTGAAGGCAAAGAAACCATAGCCATCAAGACACTGTAGGGTAATGTAAAACTCCTTTGCAATGTGCAACTTGTTCCTTGTTTGGCACGTAATTTGCTGAGTGTTGGACAATTTATATCTAGTGGTTACTCTGTTTTGTTTAAAAATAGTTCATGTGTTCTTAGTGATATTAAGTCTGGTTAGACTATAGCAGTTGTGCCTATGACCCAAAATAACATGTCTCCCCTTAATGTTTCAAGTGTTGAAAATAATGCCTTAATTCCTAAAGGTGTTAATGAAACTTAATAATGGCATCTTCGCTATGGCCATTCGAACATTAATGGGCTGAAATTATTGACTAGGAAGAATATGATAGTTGGGTTACCAGAAATGGGTGATCTTGATTTATGTGAAGGTTGCATCTTCTGGAAACAAAGTAGAAAATAATTTCCTGTAGGAAAATCATGGAGAGCAGCCCGTTGTCTTGAGCTTGCACATGCCGACCTATGTGGACCAATGCAGACCGAGTCACTTGGTGGGAGTCGGTATTTTCTTCTATTTACTGATGATTATAGCCGTATGAGTTGGGCTTATTTTCTGAATTTCAAATCAGAAGCGTTTGAGATTTTCAAGAAATTCAAGGAACTCGGGGAGAAGCAAATAGGCTGCAACATTGAGGCTCTTTGCACATACTGTGGTGGAGAATTTTTATCTAATGATTTTACTTTGTTTTGTGAAGAGAATGAAATTCGCAGGGAGCTTACAACACCGTACTCTCGATGGGGCGTACACATCGGACTCTATATTTTGCTCATGTGATTTTATGTCGGTTATCAGTAGCTCCCATAGTTAAGTCAGACTCCATTGCATTGACCACATTTTAGTATAATTATGTATTCAGTCTCAGCATGTTATGAACTTGGTTATTGAATTCAGTACCTCATGTTGAGTATTCTTAGATGTATCATGTTTGTCTTATGTTATTTTTCAGATATATGCTTTGATTTAGTTACGTTATTGTTCAGTTTTACTCTATCCCTCATGATCAGTACCTTTCAAGTATTGACGCATACTCTGTGCTACATCTTCTTGTGATGTAGGTTTGGGTACTCAACAATCAGATCACACATAGATCAATTCTCTATATTGAGTTCAGCAGCACCACCAGTTGTGAGTCCTCATTCTTCGAGAACTAGTGACATGAATATTTTTTCATTTTTATCTTTAGTTTCAGTTTTTTTAGATCTAGTTGGGTCATGTCCCAACATTTCTAGTCAGTAGAGGCTTTATTTTAGACAGTTAGTTTCAGGTTTAGTTTTAGAGTTTGACTTTCTATTGTATTTCAAACTCTTAGTTTTTATATATTCAGATTTAGTATATGGGTATTCTCCATCATTTAAGAGTTACTTTAAGATTGGTTTCAACATAATATTTATTGCTTCAGTTTATTATTTATTTTATGATATGCCAATAGGGTTAGCTTGGTGTCACACGTGATCGTAGGTCTCGTGTACGCATCCCGGGGTTAGCTTGAGGCATGAAAAACTTGGTATCATAGCACTAGGTCTAAGTGTCCTAGGATGTCTTAGAAGCCGCATTAGCTAGAGTTCTTTTCATGGGTGTGTAGTGCCCACATTTAATGAGATGGAGGTACAAAGTGTTTTAGGAAAAATCTTCATTTTTCTTTTTAATCTGATCGTGCGTATGGTATGATATAATTCCGTTATAACTCAACGTTCAACATTTCGATGATCATGCATCCTCGTAGAGCTAACGATAGGAATGCGAATGCCAAAAATGCAAATGCAGCTCCTCCAATCCCTAATCAAAAAGACTCAAATGTAGAGTTCTAGAACGCCATTCAGATGTTGGCTCAGAGTGTGGCCAACAAGAACAATCAGCGGGTTACAGGTCAGGCAGATGCTAATGTTGGGTCAGCTGCAGCCAGAGTGCGAGATCTTGTTTGGATGAATTCTCCAGAAGAATCACAGATTGGTGAGGATCCACAAAACTTTATTGATGAGGTCAAAAAGATCTTTGAAGTGATGAAGGTAACTGAGAATGATCAGGTTGAGTTAGCATCATTCAAACTTAAGGATGTGGCTCATATCTGGTATACTCATTGGAAATACAAAATGGGTATAGATGCAGCTCCTATGACTTTGAATTGCCTTAGTGAATCATTTTTGGATAGGTTCTTCCAGATGGAGTTAATATAGTCAAAAACTCAAGAATTTATGCTTAAGGCAAGGTAGTATGACAGTCCAAGAGTATGGGCTCAAGTTCACCCAACTCTCTAGAGATGCTTCTCACATGGTTGCTGATTCCAGGGCCCAGATGAATACGTTATTGTATGGAGTGTTAGACTTGGTGAATACAGTAGAAATGCTATGTTTTTGGAAAATATTAACATCTCTAGGCTCATGACACATGCTCAGAAGGTTGAGGGTGATAAGCTTAGGGAACAGGGTAAGGAGAATAAGAAGGCGAGGACTGCAAAATATGAGTATTCTTAACAGAAATTGGGTGGTGGAAATCGCTCGGAGGGTCAACAGAATTTTTTAGCTCCAGCACCTTCATCGGTTGTTCCATCCTCCAAGTTTAGACAAGATCATAAAGGTAGGGCATCAGGCTCTAAGTCACATGGGAGTTTTACAGGTACCAAAACCTACATAGTTTGCCCTAAGTGTAGTAAGAACCATCCGGGCGAGTTTCTTGAAGGAAAGGAAGGATGCTTTGGGTGTGGTTAGTCTGGTCACCGGTTGAGGGATTGTTCTTCTAAAAAGGTGAAGGATCCAATGGTCGAGCTCAGTCCATAACTTTAATAGTGCCAGCAAGTCACCCAATTCAGTAGGGTAACTCATCTCGTAGAGGTGGCCATCAGCTCCAAAATAGGTTGTATGTTATTCAGGCTCACTAGGATCAGGAATATTCTCCTGATGTGGTCACTGGTACGTTACGAATCTTTAATAATGATTTTTATACTTTGTTAGATCCATGGGCTACTCTTTTATTTGTAACTCCTTATATAACACTTAAATTTGATGTTAGTTTAAAAACTCTCTCAAATCCCTTCTCAGTATCTACTACACTACAGTAGGTGACTCAGTTATAGCTAGACGGGTATACGGAAATTTTTTAGAATGTCACTTCAGCAGATCTTGTAGAGTTATAAATGGTAGATTGATGTCATTCTAAATGTGGATTGGTCACATTCCTATTATGACACAGTCAATTTTAGAACTAGGATTGTTCATTTTCAGTCCTACACAAACTAGTCTTATAAAGGAAGGGTAGTTTCTTAGCGCATATAGGTCGATTCATTTCTTACCTTAAGGCTAGAAAGATAATTTTAAGGGATATCTCTATTATCTAGTTTGGGTCAAGGATTCTAGCTCTGAAACCCCAACTCTTGAGTCAGTTCCTGTAGTGAACGAGTTTCCAAAAATGCTTCTAGAATATCTTCCTCCCGACAGGGAAATCAACTTTGCAATTGATCTCCTTCCAGGAACGCAGCCTGTCTCTGTTCCTCATTATAGAATGGCTTCAGTTGAGCTTAAGGAATTGAAAGAACAATTGAAAGACCTTCTTGATAAGGGCTTCATCACACCTCATATTTCGCCATGGGGTGCACCAGTGTTTTTCGTGAAGAAGAAAGATGGTTCCCTCAGAATGTGTATTGACTATAGGAAGTTGAACAAAGTCACAATCAAGTATAAATAACATATCACCAAGATTGATGAGTTGTTCGACCAACTGTAGGGTGCTAGTCAGGTCTCAAAGATATACCTCAGATAGGGTTATCTTTCACGACCCGAGACTACACCTTGGACGTGTCTGGCACTCGAAGACCATTGTTGGTCCCCAAGTGAACCCTCATCCTGACTGACTACAAGCGAAAGACTTACTTAAGCATACAAAGGTTAAAAACTGAAATGGAATTCAATAAACTCAACTTTACAAGGCTTTAACTCAAATGAACAATTTTGAATTAAAATAATATATTCAACTAGCCATTAAATAGGCAACTTTAGTCTTTACAACATTTAAGAAAATAAATGATTAATACAGACTCTTCAACTACAGTGACTATCTATAAAGCCTCTAACTGACAAGGATGGAAGTCGGGACAAGACCCAGGACCTCAACTTAAGATACTCAACTTAAGATACTCACCATAGCTAACTCGAACTCTCAGATGTATCAACCAAGCTCATATTGATGATCCAATATACCTGTGTCTGCATCATGAGAAGATGCAGGACAATTGGCTCAGTCCGTGGAATGTACGATCATGTAAGGGGAATTATAAAACATAACATAAGCTTGATACTTGAATTAAAAAGAAACATACTTACCTCTTTTAAACTCAACTCAAATCAAGAATAAGATACACAACTCAAAGATTAGATAGTAAACCTCAAAGATATGATACTCGACTCAAAGAAGCACGGATTAACTCAAGACACTCAACTCCTGATACTCAACTGAACTCATTTCAATATAAAGCAGTTTAAAACAAGTGCAATATAAAGAAAAGTTGTTTAAAAACATGATGTCAACTCTTTGAGTATAACAAGGATACAACATAACTCTGAAATATATATGAAAATACAATAAATTGATGTATATAATTATACTATAACTTATGTGGGAGTTTCATTAACAGACAACAATCACTTAAGAGTTGTAGTGATGATACAACGTTACTCGGACCACGCTGCCCAACCATCCTAACCTTGCCAGGGTATAGCACCTGAACTGTCTAATGGATTCACTAGTAAACTGTGAAAAGCAATCATCTAAAAAGTATAATCCTTTTCTACCCATGATGGCTACATGGTTTATGGGGGCTGTGAGTTATCTAAACTCTCCCCCATATCGGTGCTCAATACTACTCCCAAAAATATACCGACTCTTATGTTTTTAAAACATATTTATTCTGTGGTTTGAGATTAATGATCAAAACTTAGCTTTAAAAGCTCTCTTGAAAATCATAGTTCCCTTCTTGCTGCAGTTTATAAAGCTATTACTTCTGTCTGAAAACTAACCCAAAGACTCTTTATTTGTTTAAATGTGAAAACAATTGTAACTCTTAGGGATTACTTAGTCCCCTTATAACTTTTGAGAATGAACTCAACTCTTTACACATGCTTAAATTGTAACTTGAGTCATAAAACAACGTTAAAAAGGTTTGTTAAAGACTCTTGGAAACTTTAAGAACTCACTTTGACTTGCTTCTTAACTTTTTGACTTGAATCTTAACTTACCTTGAATTGAAGTATGGATTCAAGGTTCATGATATCATGTTTATGGATGATTTCATAATTTTTTTACTTGGAGGGTTCATGCTCTACTCTACTCGGGAAGTGAAAGGTACTCTTTAACTCAAGATTGTTCGACTTATAGGGTTCGTGCATAATTATGGACATGAACAATTCGACTCGAAGGTCTAAGTAACTAGATGGAATTCATGTATATTAATCTTCTCATTCTCTTGCTTACTTCCTCAAAACATAGTTCAATCAATGATGGATCTCAAAGAATTCACAATTGAACCTGAAGGCTTTCTTGAACTCTACTCTTAAATCTCTCTTGAATGTGAATTATGAATTCAAGAGTTATGTTCATGATATGAATGATCTAGGTGATATTATAGACTCATGAATACATTCTCCTCACTCTAATGCTCACTTACGTGAGTCTTGAAACAAGTTACTAGAAGTTGTAGAAGACTCCTCAAAAGGACTCGAAGGAACTCTATCAAAAGGTTCGAAAGAACTTTCAAAACATAATCTTAACCCTACCTTGAATTTGAATTATTATTTCAAGGTTCTGATTCATGTTATGAATGATTTCCAAGTGTTTAGAAGTAGTTTAAAGTGTTTAGAATCAAAATGAGTGAGGATTCACTTGAAATGAGCTCAAACGGAGCGACCCGGGGCAAACTGGAGGGGTCAGGTGACCCTGGGGCTATGGGTGGCGCGGGGAACCAACCCCTGAAGTACATAGAAGGGTTTGGGGCCTTTGGCAGGCGTACCGCGCCAGGCACCAACCCTGAAAATTCTGCCGAGCACTTTTGCTCATTTTCTCGCCCTAAATTGCCTAAAATCGAATGGTTTCTTGCCCAATCACTTGGATTCGATTAATTAACTTAATAACACTATAATATTCTGACAAACAACATTCAAATTACTCTATTTCATCTCAAGAATTCATCAACAAACCAACACAACAAGATTTAGAATGAACCTCAACAACACCTGTCAAGAACTCTAATCTTTAAATTTTAAGCATGAAATTTCGTTGAAAAATAACATGACTGTCGTGTGGGTGTACAAACCCAACACTATGGAAGCTTACATACCTCTTAGGGATTAGAACCATGGAGAAGTCCGCAACTAAACTCAAGAACATCGACGAACGCCTTCATCCTTGCCCGTTTTCTCCTTTTTTCTCCTCTTTTCTTTTCTTTCCTCTTCTTGAACTCTCAACTAAAACCCTAGGTGTATATTAGGATTATAAAAATGAACCTAGAAGGATTAATACTCTAAATATTACTAAAAACAAATTAAATCTGATTGGGTAAGGAAAGGACCGAAGTACCCCTAACTATTTTCGGCTAACTTTCCTTAACTGGACAACGTAACTTCAAAAGGTCATATCTTACTCATCCGAACTCAAAAGTAAGGAAACTCAGAGGATTTGGAAATATAATTCAAATATATTTACTATGGTATCTTGTATCTCAACTAATTCATCCTGTGCAAGGAGTGATGGTCGTTTGAAGTTGACCCAAAACACATACTTAGCTTAACTTGCAAAATTTCAGATTTAGCTATTTCCAATTCAATTCTTTTTGGAACTCAAGGTGTTACATCACTCCATGACCTTAATATTAAAGAAATTTTAATTCCTTGATAAACTCTCAATCACTACGACAAATGGTTCGAGTCTAAACTCAAATTTTTTTGGGGTGTTACATTATCACCAACTTAAAGTCAGACATAGTGACATTTTGAAGATATCCTTCAGAACTTGGTATAGTTATATTGAATTTGTTGTTCTATCATTTGAACTTACCAATGCTCCATGAACTTTCATGGATTTGATGAACATAGTGTTCAAGTAGTATTTGGACTTCTTTGTTATAGTCTTTAATGATAATATCCTCATTTACTATAGGAACGAGCAAGAACATGCAAGTCATTTGAGGTTGTTCTGTAGACTCTCAAGGATCGCCAGTTATTCTCTAAGTTTAGCGAATGTGAGTTTTGGTTGCAGTCTGTTTCTTTCCTTGTTGTGTCTAGAAAAGAGATTTGGGTTGATTCACATAAAATAGAAGCAGTAAAGGAATGGTCCAAACCTACCTCTCTTAAAGATATCAGAAGTTTCTTGGGTTTTGCTGGTTATTACAGATGGTTTGTGGAAGGATTTTCATCCATAAACTCTCCATTGACTAGGTTGACTCAAAAGTAGTTCAAGTTTCACTAGTCATATGGTTGTGAGAAAAATAGGTTGACTACAACTCCGATTCTGACTCTACCAGAGGGTTTAGACGCCTATGTTATATATTGTGATGCATCCAGGTTTAGATTAGGTTGTGTATTGATGCAGGGAGGTAAGGTTATAACTTATTCTTCTAGATAGCTTAAGGTGAATGAGAAGAACTATTCAACTCTTGAACTTGAGCTAGCAGTAGTGGTTTTTACACTTAAGTTTAGAGACATTACTTGTATGGTATTGACTAGATATGTTCATAGACCATAAGAGCCTTTAATATGTGTTCACCAAGAAAGAATTAAATCTTCGCCGGAGGAGATGACTTGAGTTCCAAGGATTATGATATGAGTGTGCATTACCATTCTGGTAAGGCCAATTTAGTAGCTGATGCTCTTATCAAACTATCTTTGGGTAGTGTAGAGCTTGTTGAGGAAGAAAGAATGGAACTAGCAAAAGATGTCACAAACTTGCTTGCCTAGGAGGTCATTTTATGAGCATATCAAATAGTGGTGTAACAGTTCAGAATGGGTTAGAATCTTCATTGGTAGTAGAGGTTAAGGGAAAAAAAGACACCAATATGATATTACTTGAACTAAAGGGTGCAATCTACAACAGAGGGTTGAGGTTTTCTCCCGAGGGGGAGATGGTGTGCTTCGCTACTAGTGTCAAGAATGTGTCCTAACGTGGGCGAGTTAAGACAGCAAATTCTTGAAGAAGCCCATAACTCTAGGTATTCTATTCATCCGGGAGCCACTAAGATGTACCGTGATATGCGAGAAGTCTATTGGTAAATAGTTTCAAGAAGGATATAGAGGATTTTGTGGCTAAGTGCCCAAATTGTCTGCAAGTGAAACTAGAATAGGATTTTGTGGCTTAGTGCCCAAATTGTCAGCAGGTGAAGGTAGAACATCATAAACCATGAGGTATGACTCAAGAGATATCGACATTCCTACTTGGAAGTGGGAAGTGATGAACATGGATTTCATTATAGGGTTACCTCGTACTCGAAAATAACATGACTCTATTTGGGTGATATTTGACAGAATCACTAAGTCTTCTCGCTTTTTGGCTGTCAAGACTATAGATTTTATGGAGGACTACGTCAAGATATACATTAATCAGATAGAGGTCCTCAATTTACCTCTCATTTTTGGAAGTTGTTATACAGAGGTCTTGGTACTCTGGTTAATCTTAGCACATCATTTTATCCACAGACGGATTTTCAAGCAGAGCGTACTATTAGAACTAAGAGAACATGTTGAGAGCTTATGTGATCGACTTCAAGGGTAGTTGGGATGATCACCTTCCTCTTATAGAGTTTGCCTACAATAATAGCTACCATTCCAACATTTAGTTGGCCCCTTATGAGGAATTGTATGGGCGTAGGTGTAGATTTCCAGTTTGTTGGTTTCAAGTAGGAGAATCAACAATGATAGGTCCAGATTCAACTCTTGATGCTATGGAGAAAGTGCAGCTCATTCTAGAGTCGCCAGAAGTGTTCTACAGATGTAAGGAGAAGGGAACTAAAGTTCCAAGTTAATAATTGGGTTTTCCTAAAAGTTTCACCTAGGAAAGGGGTGATGAGATTTGGCAAGAAAGGGAAGCTCTGACCTTGATATGAAGTCCCTTACAAGATTTTGAAAAGGATTGGCAAAATGTCTTATGAGTTAGAGTTGCCAACAGAACTAGCAGCAATGCATCCGGTCTTTCACATTTCACTATTAAAGAAGTGTGTGGGTGATCCAGCATCCTTAATACCATTCGAAAGTGTGGTTGTGAAAGATAGTGTCACTTTTGAGGAGCCGGTCCGTAGAGAAACGAGAAAGTCACTTTAGTCAAGGTTTTGTGGAGGAGTTGGTCCATAAAGGGAGCTACTTGGGAAGCAGAAGCAACCATGAAGGCCACGAACCGTAGGGTGACCTATGGACCGTAATGGTGATCCTTAGTATGGAACCGCAACCCTTTTTCATATCCAATCCATACTAGAGTCTAAGTGTCGATCCACCTATGGTCTGTAGGACAGGTCATTGTCTGTGGTCCTGGTCATTGTGGGTCAGACCCAAGGAAAACTGCTCCCACTCATGACTAACAAATCACCAGCACGGACCGTCAGTCCACTGACCTCCCATCGATGTCATCTGTTGGCGACTCCTATAGCAATGTCGGGGGTCTTTTGGTCTTTTCCTAGTTTGTTGGACCCCTAAACTACATAATTTTAACCCTAAAGTGTGGTTTTGGTTAGTTTTATCCTAGAAACATTATTAGAACTTACCTTAGTCAAATCATTCATTAAAACATAAAATTTTTAATGATCGGTAACTTTCAAGTACTGACGCATATTCTACGCTACATCTTCTCGTGATGTAGGTTCAAATGTACTCAGCAGTCAGATCACGCATAAATGGGTTCCCAATCTTCAATTCAGCAGCACCAGTGGTAAGTCCTCATTATTCAAGGACTAGTAACATGATTATTTTCTCATTTTTAGCTTTAGTTTTAGTTTTGATAGATCTAGTTGGGGCATGTCACAACATGTCTGGTCAATATAGGCTTTATTTTCAAACATAGTTAGTTGAAACTTTAGTGTTAGAATTTAATCTAACTTTTCTATTGTATTTCAAACTCTAAGTTTTCATATATTTTAATTTAGTATATGGGTTTTCCCCATAATTTTAGAGTTACTTTATGATTATCTTCCACACAATATTTATTGCTTCGGTTTATTTTAATTTGCTTATGATATTCCAGCATAGTTAGCTTGGAATCACACGTGATGCTAGGTCCCGCACCCGCGTCCTGTGGGTTAGCTCGGGGCGTGACTGAAACACCCAAGAAATTTTTTCGAACTAAGACTTGAAACATCCTTCATAGTGAGAAAGTTTTTGACTATAAATTTAAAATTTCTTTGGTATTAAGTTCAGGTCACTAGATGTAGCACCTTGATTTCTAAAAAGAACTAAATTAGAAATAGTGAAATCTGAAATTTGGAGAGTTAAGCTAAGTATGAGTTTTGGGTCAATTTCAAATGACCATAAATCCTAGCACTAGAAGAGTTAGGTGTTCTAAAAGATACCATAGACAATATCTTTGAATTATCTTTCCAATGCCACCAAGTTTGCTAAGTTTCGAGGTCGGATAAATGAGATATAGCCTTTTGAAGTTAGGGTTTCCAGTTAAGGAAAGTTAGCCGAAAATAGTAAGGAATATTTTGGTCTTTTCCTTACCAAATCTTATTTAATTATTTTTTGGTAAGGTTTTAAGGGTCTAATCCTATTAGGTTCAGTTTTATAATCCTAATATATGCCTAGGGTTTTAATTGAGAGTTCAAGAAGAGAAAGTAAGATAAAAGAGGAGAGGACCAAGCGTTCGTCGATATTCTTGCGTCTTGTTGCAAAATTTCTCCATGGTTTTAATCTCTAAGAGGTATGTAAGCTTACAAAGTTTTGGGTTAGTTCACCAACACGCCAAACATGTTATTTTTAGCATAATTTCGTACTTGAAATTTAAGGATTTAAGTTCTTGATGAGTTCATGATAAGTGTTCTGAAGTTTCCTTAAGTTCTGATATAAGATTCTACTTTGGTAAATTATAAATGACCATATCTCTAATAATATTAAGAGTTACGTGATCCATAAATTATCCAATTTAGGATAATTTAATCTACTTTCCAATGCCACCAATTTCGCGTCAATCCAATTTATGAGTAAAATGTTATGACGATTTTAGTAACCTATACAGTGCTGTTACGAATTAGTCGATAGAAAAATATTTAAAAGAGTTATTTTTGTCTTTTTACCTACAAGAAAATCATAAACAAATTTCTTGACTGATAAAAGGCTAAAAAGAATAAGATTTTCATGTTCACTAATGAAAATCATAATCCTTGGTCATAGAGATTTCAAGAATCTCAAAAAGGTTTTCTTGATTTTTACCTTCAAGCTAGGGTTTCAAGACTTTTAATCAAGTTCTTCTTCAAGATTCCTAAAGATTCTTCAAAAATCTTTTTCTTTTAGGTATGTTAGTCTATGATAGTGTTGGACTAGTTCGTCCTTACACCCTACATCTACTTTAAAATCAGTAAAAGAATACTTTAGGATTCTACCCCTAGATTTGAGTATTGTTGAGATAAGTTGATTTTGAGTTGTTGTGTTCACGTTTATTTTAAAAGTTCTATTCCTAATTATCGAATTTCTATGTTTTTATTGAGATCCTTCATATCATCAACCATAACTCTTGAATTCATAATTCACATTCAAGATAGAGTAAGAGTAGAGTTCAAGAAAGTATTTAAGATTTGTTGTGAATTATTTGAGATCCATCATTGATTAAGTTTTGAGGAAGTAAAAAATAGAATGAGAAGATTCATATACATGAGTTCCATGTAGTATGTAGACCTTCAAGTAGAGTCGTTCATGCCCATAAATTCGGCATGAACTCCACAAATTGGGAATCTTTGACAAGAGTAGCATCTCAAGTTCTAAGTCTTGAGTAATAAGTTTCTAACATTTGAGTTTATATTCTAATCATGGGACTATTACATGTTACCCATGAAGTCCTTAAGTTTAATTGTTCATGCCCATAAATCCGCATGAACCCTATAAGTCGAGCAATCTTGAGATGAGAAGTACCTTTGAGTTCTCGAGTTGAATAGTTCATGCTCATAATTCCGCATGAACCCTCCAAGCTGAAAATCATGAAACCATCTATAAACAATAGATCACGAACCTTGAATCCATACTTCAATTCAAGGAAAGTTAAGAGTCAAGTTTAGAAGTTAAGAAGCAAATCAAAGCAAAGTTTATAAAGTTCTCAAAAGTATTTTCTAAAACTTTTAAACTTTGTTTTAAGATTAAAAGTTTCAAGTTAAGCTAAGAGTAAGAGTTGAGTTCACTTCTCAAAAATCTATAGGAATCTAAGTATTCCCAAAATATTTATAAATGCTTTCACATTTAAGATAAGAGGAAACTAACATTTCCAAAAGAGTTTTGAGTAAGAAAAGGGAACATCGATTCCAAGAGAGCTTTTAAAGCTAAGTGTTGAGCAATTATCTCAGCCTAAAGAAAGAAGATGTTTTAAAAACACATGAGCTAAGTATATTTTTTGGAGTAGTATTGAGCATCGATATCGGGATGCGAGTTCATAATAAGTCAAGTCTCCATAAACCATGTAGCCATCATGGGTATTAATGGGTCATACTTCTTAGATGATCACATAAGTTTAGCTAGTGTCTCCACTAAGCTAAGCGTTCTATATGACGACAAAGTATAGGACAGTTCTGGCAGCGTGGGCAAGACGCCGTATCACCTTCTAGGCTCATAGTGGTGGTTGTCGGTTAGTCAATCTCCCACAGAAATTATATTACTTATTATATGAGTAAAGTTGAGTTTGTTATTTCGTTTTCATTAACGAACTAAGTTAATTTTAATATTTTATAAAGCTTTCTATCTATTGCATGTGTGTTCTTGATTTATATTGAGTTGAGTACCAGAGTCAAATATCATATCTTTGAAGTTGAATATCTAATCCTTGAGTTGAGTATCTAATCTCTGAGCTAAGTATCTTATCGTTGAGCACTTCTGAGTTGACTAAGTTTGAGTAGTTTTGAGTATCCTTGAGTATTCCTTGAGATTAGAAAGTTTGAAAAGAGGAAAGTATGTTTCCATTTTTATCAAGTTCAAGGTCATGTTATGCTTTAGAATTCCTCTTACATGCTCTGACATTCCACGTAATTTGGCCGGCATCTTTTGGTGATGCAAACATAGGTATTGAGGATCATCAACATGTGCTTCATTGATACATCCAAGAGTTCGAGTTATATATGGTGAGCCTCGTTGCTTCTGGAGGATTTCATTTACTTTCAGTTTAGTCAATATGTGGCGGGTCTTGTCCCGACTTCCATCATTATCAGTTAGAGGCTTCATAGCTAGTAGGTATAGTTCAGGAGTCTGTATTAATCATTTATTTTATTAAATATTTTAAAGACTTAAGTTTCCTATTTTATGGTGAATTGAGTATATTATTTTATTTAGAGTTTTCTTTTGAGTTAAAGTCATGTATTTTAGTTTCATGAATTTTATTCGGTTTTTAAACTTTTGCTTGCTTAAGTTAGTCTTCCGCTTGTAGTCAACCAGGATGAGGGTTCGCTTGTGGACCAACAACGGTCTGCGAGTGTCAGCCACATCCAGGTTGTAGACTCAGGTCGTAATAAACTTTGTATCAGAGCATAGAGTTCAAGTGTTCTAGGGTGTCTATGAAGTCGTGTCAATTAGGATTTTTTTTATGGTTGTGAGGGCCCCACTTCTATAAATGAGCGACTACAGGCATCTAAGAAAAGCTTTCACTTTTTCATACTCTTAATCGTGCAATAGAGCTATGTCATAGAGATTTATTCATGCTTGTGCTTTTCACATATTGATTCTACTATCCATCATACTAGAGGTGGTCGAAAAGTAAAGTGTAAAGATCCTTATGGATGAATGAGTTGTTCTTAGAAACATTCTTGAGTGAGTCACGAGACTCTAGAGGGGCTTGAGAAGAGTGTTCCGTTTCACAGGAATGCACCCATATTCATATGAATTGTGCGTTTGAGCTAAAACTGAGTTGTAATCTTTTCCTTAAGCCTTGTTTCAGCTGAGATCCTTTTTAAGAAGTATGTTTAGAGCTTGGGTATGATTTTCATCCGAAATAGTAACATGAGTTATGAGATCACAAGCAGTACTAGTGAAAGAGCCAAAGTTGGAGAAAGTATACTGACATTTAGTGATCTATGTAAGGGAGATAGTGACGAGGCTAGCTATGTTACTATAGTCATGTACCTAGTAAGTTAGTAACCAGGAGTTTTCCCTTATGGGTGGACTAAGAAGTGATAAGCTGTGAAGATTCCACCATAAGAGGTACAGTGTGTTGTAGCTAGAAAGGAGTTTGTGACCAAGTGTCATTGTATAGGTAATGATCAAGTGTAAGTGGTGAATAGAAGAGCAAGAGTACTCATGAGGTTATAGATCTAAGCTAGGCTTATGATTTTTGGGAGAGAACCTATAATATTCAAAGTGTTATACAACTAATTAGGCATTGATATATAGTGAATGAGTGAATAGTACCCAAGTTGTGAAGGGAAATGTGATAGTAAATTGTAAGTATGAATACTAAGAGGTGACGATTAACTATGTTTCATAAGTTCCTCGTGGATGAGTGTTTCTCAGTTTATATAGTAGGCGAGCAATCATATTGATATTCGGGTTTAGTTATGAACATTAAGCTTGAATTTGAGATGAGTTTCATGATCAAAAGAATGGCAACATGATGGTGATGATATTAGTCTTGAGATTTGATATGGTAGACTTGACACATAATAGGTGAGGAATTGAGATGGTTGTTGCAATGAATGCAAGTAGTAGAGACCCTAACCTTTAGATAAGGGCATTGAAGTGTGGCTAAGTCACAAGAGTAAAAAAGAGCATTAAGAGAATGTACACCAGTTAGGGATTATGGAATAGGTCCATAGCTTTTAAGTGTTAGCTTTAGACCTAAGGGGGGGAGATTATAAGATGAGAAATCAAGTCAAGTGTTGAGAATTTCTTAGAGAGTTGGTTAGTAGGAGTCCATGGAGTTGTTAGAGTACTAAGCTTGAATGTGGTGGTAAAGAGTAATAGTTTGAGATGACATTTCCTATAGAAGAGTATAGAATTCGAACTTAAGGATTGGAGTTAATCTATAATATAGTAAGAGAAAACTATTAGAATCAGACATTAGTAAGAGTAACCCCATTATATACCAAGTACACTTTTCATTCGAGGACGAATGATCCCAAGGGGGAGATATTATAACAACCCAGAATTTTTTTCAAACTAAGAATTGAACCATCCTTCGTAGTGAGAAAGTTTTTGACAAGAAATTTAAAATTTCTTTGGTATTAAGTTCAGGTCACTAGATGTAGCACCTTCAATTCTATAAAGAACTAAATCAGAAATAGTGAAATTAGAAATTTGGAGAGTTAAGCTAAGTATAAGTTTTTGGTCAACTTCAAATAACAATAACTCCTAGCAGTGGAAGAGTTAGGTATGCTACAATACACATAGCAAACATCTTTGAATTATCTTTCCAATGCCACTGAGTTTTCTAAGTTTCAAGTTTGGAAGAATGAGATATGACCTTTTGAAGTTAGGTTGTCCAGTTAAGGAAAATTAACCGAAAATAGTAAGGGCTATTTTGGTCTTTTCCTTACCAAATAAGATTTAATTGGTTTTTAGTAAGCTTTTAAGGGTCTAATACTATTTGGTTCAGTTTTATAATCTTAATATACGCCTAGGGTTTTAGTTGAGAGTTCAAGAAGAGAAAAGAAGAGAAAAGAGGAGAGGATCAAACGTTCGTCGAGATTCTTATTTCTT